>JBAMHW010000024.1:3748413-3766234 GCA_037177495.1 Rhadinocentrus ornatus | reverse complement strand
ATCCAGCAGAAAGCTGCAACCTCCGCGTTAGCTTTGAAGTCCCTCTCCTCATCAGCTGCCTCCATCTGGTAAATGTTTGTGGTAAATGTTATTATTAAATTTTTTTTGGCTATTTTTTTCCTCCGTCTCGCGGGCAAAGAGTATAGATGGTCCCCCATTTCAATGTAAGTTGGCAAGCTGAATCATCCACGGTCGTCTTGGCTTGTTTACACCACCCCCGTGCCCTCCTCCTCCCCCTGAAACAGCAGGGATTTGCAGGTAAAACACACAAGGCTAACAAGTTTGTCCCCTTTCGGCCACTGTATTCAAAGATGGCGATACAACATGGCAGCCTCCGGTTGGGTGCGCCATCCCTATGTACTTATAAAAATCTAATTCTAAGCTACGAGAACGCTTTCATTTGGATGGGATGTGATTAGACTAGAAAAAACCAAAAAGCTACACACTGTACCTTTAAGGGTTACTATAAACCAAAAACCGCCATCTTTGCCTAAAGCTAACCAAAGGAATTTAAACTGAAAGCTAAATCAAAGTTTTCTTGTTTAAAATTTTAAGGTTGTGGTTATTAAGCGAGAAGCCCAAAATGACATGAGTTGAGCTACTTTTAAGATGAGGTAAGTAGAGCATCATCTGCATTTATTCTCTAGGAGCAGAAGCAATTGGTTGTTCACATAATCAATCATGTGAGTACTTTGTAAGGAGTAAACTGCAAGCACCTCATGCAAGGGTGAAAAAAAATTTTAAGGGTGGTTTATCAATTTAATTATTTTGTATATATAAATGTGTTTTTGGGTCATTGTAATTCGAAATGCTTGAACAGTAGGGAATTGGACGTTTTTCTTTTGGTTCTTAAAAGTGTTTTTAATTCTCCTTCAAAAGGCTTCCTAAGTTGATAGAAACCTGATTCCTAACATGGAAATTAAATTGAACTTTCTCCCATCCTGATTGTATATCTGCGTTTTTAATCTCCGTTTCTTGATTAATGCTGAGATTTACAATAAAACCTGAAGTAAAACCAGCTGTTTAGTGGATGCTGTGAAGTGTAGGAGGTTGTGAAGCCCATTCCACACACTCGGTGCAGGAGATTGTTCCATTCTGCTCCTCTTTTGTGGCGTTAATAGGAAGCATATCACAAGGTTTAATCGAAAGGTGCTGAACTGCTGAGACAGGAGACGTCGACGAAGAGTAGAGAGGGAATAATTGAGTCACTGATAAAGATGAAGTCATAACACAAGGCTAAAAAAAAAATATAACACATTAAGAAAGGAACTAATTGATGATTACAGAGGGAGAGACGCCTACCTGAGCTGGGGAGGTGGAAAATAAGTGTCATGGGAATGCAAAGCTCCTTTCATTATTTTCCAGTCCACCATTTCTGTTTTAGCCGCAGGGCTCAGTGGTTCTGCACCAATCCAGTATGTCCTGTCCCTCCGGGTAAAACTTCAACATATGGCACCATCTCAAATAATCACACCGCACTACCTTTTATGGTGGATTTATTTTTGGGTGGATCCAGAAATATGTCCAACATATCTATCTGAAATATAGCTACAAAGAGTAAATGTCATTAAACATTGGCTGTTTGCTAGAGTTTTGAATTCTGCTGGATACAGCACCTAATTAGGTTGTATATAAAACTTTAAGTCAAGCTCTAACAAACATGCAATGCCAGAGTAATACCTTCTTTGAGAGTCAAATGAATTATTGCAAGATTTACTTAGTTACAATCATAAGAAGCTGTCTTGCCATGTTTGAGGCTGTGTCTGTGGCTAAGTAACGTCATTTTAGACCAATTAATGTCCTATAATGTCAGCTTCAAATGAGGTTAGCATTGTTTACGAAGGTAAGCAGCCAACAAGCTGCAGTTGTTGGAAAAAAATTGCTTAAATAAAATATCAGTTAAATATCTGTGCTATCTTTAGCAGAAAGGTGAAACCTGCATGCAAGAAAATGTGGAACTTGTTGAGGAATAACACTTAATGCAAAGTTTCTGGAAAAGAAGCAAAGCAAACACACTAACATCCCTCTCAATATGTCTGGTCTTCACTTTTCTTAGAAAGCCACCTGGTTTGCTAACTTGGTTCACATCCAAACAGGTGAAGATGAACAGATTTAGGGCAGATTCTCTAAAATGATCAAAACGACTACTTTTCCCAAGTGAATACTTTATTTGTTTGCACCAAACAGTACACATGTACTTTGCTGTAAATTAAAAAATGAGGACTTTTGGGAATACAAGCATGCTTATGCATCACTCTGTAAGTATTTAGCTAGCATTCTAACCTTTATGAACATATTGTCCACTGTAATTTCAGAAAAGTGGCTTTTAACATATGAGATGTCTGAGATGTGCGGAGGAGGGCTCACACACTTGCAGCGTTACTGTGTGGTATGGAAGCCACACAGTAGTGGAGAAGCAGGCGCTTCAGTGGGTGATACAGTCATAGCACCTCCTGCAGAGATCTACAGATGGAAAAACATGGCTTCCTACATCATGAAGGATTCCACCCATCCTGCACACAATCCCTTCGCTCCTCTTCAGTTAGGCGAAAAGCTGCACAGCATCCCGGCAAGGACCACCAGGCTGTGAAACAGTTTTTACCTGGATGCTATCAGAATAATGAATTGTAACCCAAGCTGACTATCCTATGCAGTATTTGAGGATTTTGATTATTTAAAATGTATTTTATTTGTATCTTTCTAATCATTATTTATTTTTTTTATCATAATGATTTTATTATGCACCATGACCCAAGTTCAGTATTTTGTATTTTATGTTTAATGACAGAATGACAATAAAGCATCACTGAATCAAATTCTTCATAAATAATTTAATAACCTATTATACACAGTAACAATTACACTGAAACATTAGCATACAGTTTAATGTATCTTTAGTGCTATGATTGGTTTACTTAACTAAATGGGCTAAAAAAAAAAAGGCATCAGATTTGGCAGGAAATTAAACAATTTGTGTGGAAAGTGTGAGCTTCACTTGATTTGCAACTTTTAAACTTGTGCAAAATGCATCTACATAGAAACATAGATTGCAATGTGCAGCAACCTGAATGAAGATAGGACATCAGGTGTCATTTGGACTTGTGTTGTTTATCTCATTCCTTACAGTTAAAGAGCCTTAGAATTTTTTTTTTCTCATCTTTGTCCCTTTTCCACTGAATCTCACCATTGTGACCAAAGTTTTAGCCAGATGAAACCAAAGGTAACCACGAAACAACAGTTGCGAGCACATATAACAGAGAGCATTACCAAAAATATTCTTTTCTATTACAGCCTGATGTAGCTTTATATTCCCCATGGAGATAAATCGCTTTTCAAGCCTCAAGTGGCCAAATGTGGATTTGCAGTTTTTGGCACTTTCTCATTGTTTTCATTTCTCAGACTTAAGCAGAACTAATTACAAAACATGAGCATTTCTTTGCTGATGCTCAAATAAAAACACTAAATGCTTTATTCCTTTTTACTAACAAGCTCTGCTCTGTTATTCTGAAGAGAAAAAAATAAAATGCAATTAAAGGTTACAACACAAATCTATTTGACCAAGAAACTAAAGTTTTCTGGATAAAGCAGGCAGCACAGGTGTTAAAGAAAATGCTGTAGAGGAAGAATTATTGTCTTGCAGCTGGATAAAAATAGACCATTTTATACCTTGAGACATGAGAAGGAAAAATGGACAGACTGATGATATAGAAATGAGGGAAGCTGGGGAGAGAGGAGGAAAGGAGCCCTGAGTGTGGGACATTATGTGAGACAGAGTGAGGGATTTCTCTGACTCTCTCCTAATGTACTTACAGCACAAACACCAGGACCAGATGTGGAGAGGGGAAATGGGAAAGCTAGAAAATGAGAGTAGGAAATGAGGAAAGTATGGATGCTGGTGATGGTGGGGGTGGAAGTAATCTTGTAGCAGGAAATTATGCAACGATAACAGAGAAAAAACAAACAGGAACAAACAAGAAAGACTCTTTATAAGTTAAATTTGCCAAGTTTAAAAAAAAGACAGAAAACAATATATTTTGAATATTTATTATGATGAATGGATTCTTTTAAACAACGGAACAAGTCTGTTAAATCACTTAAGTAATTTTAAGGAGCTACTGGGATGCAGCCATTTGCACAGGGAAAAACTCTTCAGCAAGCAATAGACAGCTGGTGCAATCCAGCCGAGGACAGGGTAAGACTGGAAAAGACAAAAGCAGCAATGACAGGAGGCAAGAAGAAAAGAGAGCAGAACAGGGAGGAGGTGAAAGACAGCAGATAAAGGTGGCAGAGACTCGGTCTACAGACAGAGATTATACTCCACTGCAGCTAAACAGCCAAGAGAAGGAGTGAAGAAGGAGAACGTTTTACTGAGTCCGAGGATGGAAGAAAATAGTGTTCGGCTTGAGGGGAAGAAAGAAGAGTCTCATTTAGAGAGAAAGAGAATTAAAGAGCTTGTGGAGAGTCGAAGGCATAATTAAAAAGGCTGTTCTTGGATTTATACAAGTACAAATGAAACGTGTAATGCACCACTTGGTTTGTCTCTGCTTCTATCTGCTCGCGGCCACCAGGCGGCCACTATCTGCCCTTAATAACCACCACAGCTTTTCATTTCAGTCTTTCACAGCAGCAGAAGGACGCAGTCTCTTTCTCTACCTCATGCATCATAAATACACCATTACTACTTGTTGACTGGCACTCTGGGGGCCTGTGGCAAATTGATGGACCACTCTGCATCATCATCAGGGGCGCCTATAGGCTGGAAACCCACACTGATTGGGTCATTTCACCACATCACGCCCGAGGCCTCTGAATGAACCTTGTCTGCTGGTTCATGATCTAATGCGGCAACAGGATTCGGCTAATAGGTTAATGTAATGCTGCAGAAGTGATGCACAGATACCCCGAGGCTGGTTGTGTACAACTCCCCACATCTCCAGATCAAACAACAATTAGTCTTCTGCAGCCTGAGTGTACCAGGAAGTGGTGAGCTCAGGCAGGCTTCTGATTGGAGGCCTCTGGGGATAAAGAGAATGCCAGCTGGCAGCTAGCGCAGGCCAAACAGCCAGTCGCACAGATCTGAGGGACAATACAAAGCTGGCACGCAAAATCTGTTTGCTCTTTTTTGTGCATGCCAGGCTGTGTGTGTTTGTTTGCTATTTTAGACTTGAAAATAGCTTGCTTACTTTAAGCTGATCTTTGGGAAAATCTTGGCCATCATTCAGTCCTTCCAGGTTGCCAATGAACTGTGTACATGACATCCTCTTGCCAATGTTCTGGAAAAAAAATAAATCATTTCATACAAGTAAACATTCTTCAACTGTTCTCCTCACACAGACTTGTGTTACAGCCATGGTTTTCTTTACATGGTTAGATGGTCAGATTGGTCTTCATCCGCAACAACATGATGCAAACTTCTCTGGGAACAAAAATCCATAAATAAAACTTTACATTGCTTGAAACTAGGTTTCTGAATACAGTCATTTTTGTGTTGAGGTATATTTTTTATCGAAATAAATTTAAATTGTGACCCCTTATATCGTTCCTGAGTTTCTTGAAGTTTAGAGGGATTTGCACTGCAAAAAAAAAGTCATTAAGCCAAAAAATGTCAACAGGAAAACACCCTCTTTTAGTTCTAGTTTTTTTTTATTTTCTGCATGACGTTATCAGTCTCTCACATCATTGTGGAGGAATTTTTAGCCCCCCCTCTTCTGTCCAACGTGACTTCAGTTCATTGAGGTTTGCAGCACCTGTTTCTGCACAGCTCTTTGATGGTCCTACCTGGTTGAGGTCTGGACTTTGACTGGATCGTGTCAACACCTTTTTTTTTTTTTACAAAAGAATACTTGTATTTGGTGTACAGAGGAGTTCCTGGTCTACTTAGTGACCACAAAGTGTCCAGGTCCTGTAGCTTGTTTAGTTTGTGCTGATATGTTTTGTTTGATTTTCTCCAAATGTGCTTTGTGTAATATGACTTAACATCTCCACTCTGAAACCGAAGCTGCCCTGCCATGTTCTTTTTAGAGTGAAAAGGCTTCCTCCTGTAATGCTTCCAGACATACTTCTTCAGTCTTTTTCTAATTGTACTGTCAGGAACTTAAACATTTGACATGCTAACTGAGGCTTGGAGAGTCTGAGATGTAGCTTTTGGGTGTTTTTGCAGTGTCTCTAAGCAATGCATGGTCTGACATTGGTCTAAACTTCCTGGGACGTCAACTTATAATGACCTCATAACCCTTCCCAGATTGATGGGCAGCAACGGTTGCTTCTCTAAGATCGTTGCTGATGTCTTTCCTCCTTGACACTGTGTTAACATACACCTGACACTGTAGAGCAGCAAACTGACAAAACTCATAATTTTAAAGTGGAGCTCACACTGCAGATGATTAATTCATCATTTTTATTGGATAAGCAGCACCTGACTACTACCGACCCTCTTAATTCCTATGGCAGCAGCAAGGGTGTCCCGTTTTTTCTTACTGTTTCTTCATTGTGGCTTTGTTTAGTTCAATATCTAATCACACAACATAATGCATCCTGCGTTATTGCTTAGTTGAAGTTGTATTTTCGTCATTTTAACCTTGTTACTGACAGGTGTACGTTTTGCATGACTGTATTTAATGTCTGTAACGGAAATTAAATACTGATAATACCAATATTTTATTTAAACTCAGTTTAAGTTATTCATTTCTTAACCATTATTACAATTGAAATCGTTTTACTAAACAAATTATGATTGAAAGACATTAATAATCAAATAAACTTACAAATAAGTGTTTCTTTTCTTTTCTTTTTTTTCTTACTTTTTTTGTCTGTTTTTTTTAATCATTAGTTTGGAATTCAAGAAATAGAGCTGTCATACTGCGCTTTCAAATCTTCTATTTCTTCTAAAACAAATAATGGATTAATCACAAATAATCTTAATAAATCTTGCTTGGAAAGTTGTGGCCTGTATCTCATCATGATGATAGACGAGGAAGGCACTGACGAGAACAATCACAGCAAAAAGTCTAATTTAAATCTGTTCAAATGTGTTGAAACTTTCCTGAAATGCTCTTCTATGTAAGCGCTGATCCCCAACCCCATCACTTTAATTAATCATTCATCCACTGAGCTGCACTATCACAGAGCAGAGCTGCCAATGGCCCAGATTTGCAAAGGAAGGCTGTGACTTTAAAAGGAGCAGATTATTGATGGTGAAAATAAGCTCAGCAGGAGGACCTGGTTCAGATGGTGATCAGAGTGAGTCTTATATTTGCAAAACTTCACAGTTCATGAAAGGGAGCTTTTAAAAGAGTACAGCTATAAAATCTTTCCCTTTCTGTGTTATTCATGCAGCAGCTTCTCTATCATATAAAATTTGCTCACCCAGACAATCTGAAACGTCACTCACCTGACCATGTAGATCAGTGTTCAGCAGCATTAGGGCACAGGTGAGTGTGTGGACTGCATCTATGGGATGAAAACACTGTTAGGTTCATCAGCTAAATGACTAATCAAGGTAAGTGAAAAACAAAATCTGATTTGCTGTCTCCTTTCATAGATAAATGTAAAAAAAGATAAAACAGTGTCAATTAATAAAACATTAATAATAATAATACACAAATGTAATTTCCTTTATTTTATATCAAATAATTAATTCACTTTTTTTTTATCTTGCTTCACAATATTAAAACATTCCCTAGTAATTACGAGGGAATCCCTTTACTGCCTTTAGGCTTCTTTGAACATACGTGCATCAGCTAAAACAACCTGATCAAATCCTTTACCACAGCCAGCAGAGAAATGTTTACCCTAAGGGATTTGGGTGCTGTAGTGTAATCAGAGCCAGTCCAGTATAAAGTCCAAGGGAACAATGTATACATGTTTTATACATGTGCTGAACCTGTTTCTTATAAGTAAAACTTTCTAAGATGATAAAGGTAGCATATCTTTAACCGGACTAAGCTATGACCCACGCAGTGAGAATGACGGAGCTGCCAGCAGTCATGGAGTCAAGTTAAATCCCTTCATCTAGTGTATTTTTTTACACAGGAGTTGTTGTTGCGAATGTGAGAGCCATTTTGAAAGATAAATCAGGCGACAAGTGCTTCAGGAAAGAAAACATTAGCTAAATACACTAGTCCAGAATGTTAGCACCCTCACTAAAAATGTTGCATGTGAACCCAAGTGTTGTGTTTCCATCAATGCCCATTAACAGCTCTCTGATAACCACCTTGTTGGTGGAAAAAATACTACTTTATGTATGTTAAACTGTGTAATGTTTGCTTCTTTTACAAATAGCAAAGTTCTTTAAAATGATTAAATGCTAAGTTTTCTGTCATGTGTCGACACATCACAGGTTCATATAGGCCCATAGTCCAGTCTAGTGGCTTAACAAATTAACCCATTCCTCTGAAAATGATCCGGTACAAGGACAGGACTGACAGTAAGGGAAAAAGTAGCAAATGTCCAAAGAAAAACATTGAAAGACCCTCATAAGGTCTGCAGAACTATTCCTCAAGACCACTTTAAAATATAAGTCTGAAGAGAAAGAAAAAAAAATAAATTGGGGCTGGATCGAGATTTTAGCACATTGTTTGTTTTTATCCATTTTCCATTGAGCTTGTGAGACGAATTTCACTCAGCTCTTACCCTCTGATGGTATGACTTTTGGGTTGCAGTCCATGTAACGCTTTGAAAAGTGTGACAGCACCCTCTCCCTCTCCTGAGTCTCGCCGATCAGGGCAAACTGCCGAAGGAAAGTCCTGCAGCACAAACACAATCGAATCAACAGATGGTTAACAAACAGCAAACTGGTTACTGATCAAAGATGACCTGATTTTAATCCTAAAAAATAAAAATATAAAAAATAAAAAATAAATAAATAAAATCTACCTGTAATTAATTTTTTTTTACAGCCACGTTACTGCTTTTATTTAATTTTACTTTTACAAATTTTTTGTTTCTTATTAATTATTTTAATAAAAGTAAAAGTAAAAGTGTAGGATGGACAGCCAATGTACAATTAATTTAAATTTAAGTAACCAAATATTCAAAATGTAATTTGTGTGCAGTGCCAGAGCTGCTCTCTAGGGAGCAGTGTTTACCAGGGGAGAGAATCCTCTACAGACTAAGACTGTATTAATATATTAGAAAATGCAGGTTTCAATCTAATTAAGACCTAATGAAAGCCACCATAACACTCAGGAAAGGACTCTGTGAGGTGGAGATGAACGCTGATGCTTTAGACACAGTCAACCTTTAAAAATTCATAGTGTGCATTCATATTTAATCAAAAGAATTTATGGTTTGTGCTAAAAGAGCTGGCAGGGAACTTTACTGTCTGTCTGTCGACAGTGCTTTCTTACCGCAGTGCCTGGTCAAGAGCGAGGCCGGTGAAGTCAAAGAAACTAAGATATTCCTCTGCAACCATGCGGCTGAAGTCATTACTGAAGAAAGACAAGACGTAAAAAAACATTTAAGTTGGGGTATGACAGCAGAAAATCAATAGAGGAAGAAACAAAGAAGCTACAGTGGCCATACAAGAGCAGGATTTGTTCTAACAGCAGCTCAGCGTGCACTGGCGCCGTCAGCTCAAGATGCCGACCGGAGGCCAAAATAAAAGAGACGAAAAAAAGGAGATTCCCCGGGTGCAACTGTCAAAATGTAAGAAAAACCCTTTAATGCCAAATTCTTTCTCATCAGCACGAGCAAGCAGCTGACAGACTGACGAAGAGCGCAATGCTGCAAGATCTATTAAAACACTGCACCTCATGGGCAGAGTTCGTTAGGAAATACAGTAAATGAACCGACAACAGTGAGTGCACTGGCCCTATTAGTTTAGCATCTGTTAAATAAAGATAGGATACAGCAATGAGAGTTTTTCCCTCAAATTTCCATTTTTTTCTCGAATTTCATTTTGGAATTATTTAACATGTTGACGAGAATTGGGTAGCTTCTGATATTTTATCATTTAATAACCAGATATAGCTTTGGGAGTAGTTAAGGTAAATAATAAATAATAACATAGTTAGCAGCAATAGTTTTCAACTAATGTAAGAAAGCTTCCTGAAACAATTGTGATATTTTAATTTGTATATAAAGAATAGCATAGTTTACAAAGAATTTATTTTTGAATAAGAAATATAACTAATTCAATATAAATGTTAAAATTAGAAGAAAAAAGAAAAGATTTCCAACAATACATTAAAAAAGTTAGAACATAAACAATACTGATTAAAAAGTTGTATATGGGTTAAAAACACACCCAGTGAAGTTTATCTAAACTAATTTGCAACGGATCAGTAAAACGATTGGGTACAATCTAAAAAGTAATATATCCAGGAGTAAAATGGTTGGTTAGCGGCTGGTAGAGCATCAGTCTCCTGTGTGAGAGACCAGGATTCGAATCCCCCAGGGGACGAACATTAACACCTTCCAGTTGGGTCCTTAGGCAAGACCCTTAACGCTACTGCCTGACCATTGTAAGTCGCTTTGGATAAAAGCGTCAGCTAAATGACTGTAATGTAATCTAAAATAAATAAAAGACTGAAGACATATTCATCTAGGACCTGGAACCTCAACCATGGGGGGAGGTTAAAGCATAGTGGGAAACTTAAAGCTTTTAAACATGGAAAAATCCAGCTAATTGTTCCATAAGGATATTTATTGCGGTATAGTCTACTTGACTGTGGGGACAGTAAAAAAAACAAAACCTGTTTAGAAAACAGGTTTTGGGAAAAACGTCACTTTTTACTGATGTTAGCTGATGCAGAACTTTCCATTATAAAAACTAACATGTTGGAAAAGGTGACGTTAGACCATAAGCTGTAATGTTTATGCATTATGTGTTAAAAAATTAAGGTGCTAATTTCTTCTTCTTTTTTTTCAACTTGTCCTGTCCAGCATTTTAGCAAACAGAATGATGGTATAGGGTATATTTATAGGTATAAATTCCTCTTGGAAGTCTTTTTATTTATGTCTTTATTTGTTTACATATATTGTTATTTATGGAATTTGAGTAATCTTGCTGGACCTGACTGGAGGGGACAGGAAAAAAAGACAGAAATAGAGAGAAGTTAAAAAGGTGCTAATTTCTAAGATTTATCTCTGTATTAATAGTTTAATTTAGAGACCCCTGGTAAAATTTTCACATTTTTTTGATAAATGTATATTTCTTACAATTATTTGGAAACTCCCTGAAATTATGTCACGACCACCACAAGGGTCCTGAGCCCCGGTCTGAGAACCACTGCGTTAGAGAAAAGGGTCACGATGCTCTACATAACGTAAAGTTACACAAAAGATTTTACTGATGACAGATAACGAGAATTACACCCAAACAACCGTTGATGAAGCGTTGCAGTTGAGATTATCCACTGGGAAAAAATGGCACTTTTGTGGTTGTGATTGGCCAAATGAGACACTTTAATAATCAATGAAAATTTTTTATTTTAAAGACAGTAGCGTTTCCAGTTTTTTCTGGAAGTCCGGTCCCTAAAGAAAAGCTCTTATGACACCTTTTTTCACCAATTAAAGGTGTGTCATAGCAAAGACTCCTCCACCCAATCAAAAACTCTTTAAATCTATACAAATACATGGTGCCATATTTCCATTCAGAAACAGAAACTGCAGACAAGTTTGCAGGTTTGTTGACATCTTGTAAAACTTGCTGAGATTTTGGACAACCACTTTGGTAAATTCTTATAAAGGCAAATGTCCCCTGCTTCACTCGCCTCCCATTATCTATATCGATGGATCTCTCACGCTGATTAACTGATAAGTTGCAATGTTTTTATACAAAGCCATAACCCCCAGGCAGCTCACTTCTTGCTGAGGTGACGCGACACGTCAGACTTCCTGAAGCCTTCCAAGTTGAAGAGACGTTTGGCCAGGCGTTTGGCGGCCGCCACATCAGCGCGATGGCTGCCATTGGTGAGGGTGTCACTGCTGCCCAGACAGAGCCGGTCGCTGATGTCTTGGTCCAGTTCAGAGTCCGTCGCCAGACGTGCTTTCTCTTTGCTAAAAGGGTTGATGATAAGGATGTGGGAAAGGGGAAAGACAAGAAAAAAAAAGTGTGATTAAAATCAGGCACTGAGATGCAGGTCGACAGAAAGATGAAGAACATTATGGGTCAGGATGGAAAAGAAACTGGTTAATAGTTGATAATAACAGTGAAAAAGAGAATGTAAAAGAAAGATTACAGACTGAGATGATATAAAATAAAAACTATTATGTCCAGTAATTCCATAGTCAAGAGGTTTCAGGTTTTATGTAAGATAGTGAAGAAAATTAAAAAAATACAAAAGGGGGAGACAAAAACAGTAACGCTGATCCAAAAGGAAGCCTTAAAGAAAGGAGAATATTTGGAAAGAGTGGACTGAAAGATAATGTAAGTAAACTAAAAGACTTATAACTGGACAGAACATAAGTACACATTTTAATGTTATCTTTTTTAGTTTAGATTTAAGCACAATACGTGGTGTGATTATCCAGTTTAAGCATGCATTCACCTAGCATCTCCTCTCCAGCCAGCTTCCTTACTTACTAATTAAGTCCCTTCTAAGCATTAGCCAGTTCAGAAGTGCAAAACTCATTACATCTGAATTACTCTGATAATTTAAGCATGTTATGTCACACTGATCTAAAACTGAACTACTTTTACAGCCTCTGCTGAAATATGGAAGACAGAAATGAGGTCCCTGGGTTCATTTGCTGAACTGATGATGATGATGGGGGCTTTGTCGATCGAGAGCTGAATGGCCAGTGTGGTTACACCAGTTGGCCAGAGAAAACAATGACTATCTGGCAGCCCACAGCTTTAATCCAAAACACAAGAAACACTTCCTGAACAAAGCAAGCTTTCATTTGGATTACTCAACATGAGCAGCATGCCGAGAAAATCCTCAGTCCCAGAACTTCCCTCCGCTGTACACAAGTGAGGAAAATCACACCAATGCAAACACTAATCAACAACACATACTCACTGGTAAAGAAAATGTGAGGGCGCAAAGGTCAGCTGTGTTTTGCAATACACAGAGGATCAACCAAATGCGTCACCATGCTGATACTTGGCAGGTGTTGTGTTTAAAAAGGTTCTCCATCTCAGTGAAACAGTGCACAGTTCTGGTTGATGTCATTATTACGCACATAGCCACACACAAGTTTCTAGTTAAAACAAAACTATGACCTGGACAGAAAGCCGATTTATCATCTGAGAACCATATATGGAACCGATAAGCACAAGATAGAAAATCAAAGGAAAAGTAACTGGGACTTTAGCTTAAATTAAATTAAGTGTTCTACCCAAAGGAAGACATAATCAATGATACGTCATAGATGGATGGGTGGATGGATGAGTCATCATGTTAATATCCACCAAAATCTATATTAGGTCCCATATTCAGCAAGGGGTTGCATGCAAATATTTCTGTTTCCAGAGGTAAAACCTTGGAAGGGTCACAGAATATCTAATTTGACCCATCCTACCCTTTTGGGACCCTTCCGTTAGGGTCCTAATCTTACTGATCTGGCCCTAAATGATGAAGCTTGGCACACTGCAATCCGTTGATTGGTTGAAAGGAAATGACTCGGCAATAAGAACAAAGCAGGACCAGGAATTTTTTTTGTTTAAAGCCACATGCCAAGAAGAAAGAACACAAACTCTTGGATGTCCACCATTCTCCTTCTTTGTTTCTCTGTCGCATTCTTCTTCGTTATAATTCAAGGAAGGCCTTGCGCTTTTCTGACATCACGCTATACATAGCTGAGGCAGCTACTGCCATCCAGCTAATACCCCTTCTACCAGGTAAGGGAACAGGAGAGATTAGCGTTCACGTAACCAAACCGTGATTGAGTTAGGACATTTCATCAAAAACTAACCTTACTGACCACAGGTCATGCAAGAGGAGAAAAAAATATGAAATCCTTAAGAATAATCATCTGGAAACCATAGATATCTTTACAACTATGTCAAAACCATCTATCAATTCTTCATATAAGCTATAAGTAAAGCTGGAATGTCAACAAGGATCAGTACTTTTTCCGAGGATCAAGGAGGGGTCATGTAACAATCCTGATGACCGCTAATTCTTAATCCCCAAAAGGAAAGGGGAACTTTACCCCGAGACTTTGTCTTCTTTGAAAATGTGGATGTCATTTTAAAATTTCATTGCAAAAACTTTGTCAACTTTCAGTCTAGATCAAAGTGAGGATTCATCTAATGGCCATACTTTGAGGTTGATTAAGTAGTCCTGATAATCTCAGTATCGCTGCTTCAGAAGCTTTTATGAGCGACACACTCCTTTCATCAGAACCTGCCAATAATGATGCAGATACGAGGAGAACAGATCTGCCTTGTATCAGACACCAAAAACAATATTTGAATTTTCAGACATGATATTCAAATTGTCATTTATACATGATGGACAGGTGAGACAGGTTCCTGGGAAGGGACCTACCTGTAAGACCTCCTGTTTGTGACATGCCTATGCTCCACGGCTGCAGACGAGCTATGACAGCAGAAAAAAGATGCCGTCCTCTTTGTTGTCACCTGACCAGCACGTTGCCTTTGACCGCTTGCCCCCCTCACCCGTCTTCTCCCCCTTGTCTCGTACCCTGAACGCATTACTGTCCAGTTCACAGACCTCAGTCAGAGGAACACCTGCTCCAGAGAGGCAGATAGATATTGACATTCCTCTGCTCAGTCCTGACTAAAATGACTCCATGGATTTGGGTTTTCCTCCACTTTCTCCCTCTCCCTCTGTGTTTGTTGTCATCTGATCTTCACAGCGAGGCCCCCCTCCCCCATCCCTGAGATTAAAACAAGCAGTTTGTCCTGCAATGCCTCTCCGACTCTATCTTTTTCCCCCTCTGAGCCTGTTTGCTGTTATTTCTCTTCTCTTTTCACTCCTCCCTCCCTCTCTGTTTCACTGTGTAAACGCTCTCCGTCTCCTGCTGACCTTGCATTCAAAGCATGGCATGAGATTTGGCATGTGTTGCCTCAAAATCACCCTCTACCCTATTTATTCCTCTCACTCTCGCATCTCCAATTTCACACAGTCTGTATGCTCATCCTTTTAGCATCCTACAAACTGGTGTGAGTGATTTACACACCCAAACAGAAAACAAAAGATGCGAGGTGTCAGGTTAAAACCTGATATGCACTGGGTGTGTGCCAATAAACTGCTTCCTCTACAGCCTTAGCTGCCTCAAGTATAGACATGTTGGCCTTTTGTCAACAAATGAATCCACTGTGAAGTTTGTTTACATCATACACATCAACGAGGCCTGCAGGAGTGTTCGTAACTATGGGATTTAGCTAGCATTGTAGTTCAGGCTTCATCACCTTTTAGCAAATCTCATCAGGATCCAGCACAATGCAGAGAGGTCCTGAGAGAATTCCCAATGTTAGCTTCCGCTATAACGGTATCCATGCATAACTGAACCCTCTCTTAGTCCACTGTGCTCCTCCACACAATGAGCCACTTTGTAACAGCACAAACCATCTGACATGGGTGATGTGAAGAATGGAAGAAAAGAAGGGGGGTGAATTCCAACTTTCATCAAAGTACGGCCGAACCTTCAGAGATATTTGCTTCATCGTCTGCCTCCTGGATTCCACAGCTTGGGGCCGGCTCATAAATGTGAGATTAGATCAGCACTGAGCCAATATTTACCTTCATGGTTTGGTTGTTGTGTGAAGAGTTCTAACAGGAAGGAAAAAAAATCTGATGCAAAACCAGTCATAATTATCCAATAACTTTTAAGAAAAGGAAGGAAAATCAATCTGCTTTTACTTTAAAACACTTCTACATGAATCAGCTCAAACTTGAGACTGGATTCCTTTCTGGGACACACAAACACACGAAGCACACACACTGCTGCTCAAAGTCATCCACCTACAGCACATCACATTCAGTCACAGGACATGGCAGCATAATTCTTGTCTTTTTACGCCATCTAGTGGCCAAAGCAACAAACAGTCCCACCGCTCTGCCTCTGCAGTGCCGTCACACTGAGTTAGGGTGACATTTAAAAGGCCATAGTACATCAGTCACACACAAGTGTGAAAGCATCGTAACAGTGGCAGATTCTTACATAGTCTGAGTCGAATGTATCATGTAAGCATATGTAAAGACGCTTCAATGTGGCATAAAGACGAAGTGCATATGTATAAAGCCCTCTGAGTTTCATCTTGGTGAAGTCTTTGGGACTCCAACAGTCAAGGTGAGTCCCTCAGCCACCACAGCAGCCATCGGCTCCTATTCTAACATGCTTACACACACATAGATACGCACAGATGGATGCACATGCACACACACTTCTGCAGTCTGTCTGGCAGACATCATAGGGACCTCACACAGCCTTGTATCGACCTTCACTTTAACCCACAAGGCTCTAGAAAAGCACTGCAGCACTGCTCTGAACAAGCAGAAGTCCATAGATAGACTTTTAGTCATCTGGAATCAGACAGCAGTCCATTAGCAGGATTCTGACCTCAAAAAGATGCAATCAAAGCTGCTTTGGCACAATAGTATAATCAGAAAATCTTACTTTATTCTGTTAAAGAACAGTTTATTTAAAGAAAACAGGCTGCGATGAGGACAGCTTTGCTTTCATTCCTCTGCAAGTAGTTACATTGATGCTTGACTTCCTGGTATGAAATGTGTGTTCACTCTATATTTATGTAAGATATAAAAATTCTGCCCCATAGGCATTTCTTGCCTGATATTTTCTCGTCCACTTTGAAAGAAAAAGTACAATAAAGTAACTAATGTTTTCAACCTTAAAACTTATTTTCCTTTCTGGAGCATCACTTTACAACTGCCTACTGCTTTATGGCACTTTGTCACATGTTAGCAACTGGAAAACAGCACATGGGTCATTTTGGACACGCACCATGGCTGATTCAGCAAAGAAATCCAAGAAGACATTATCAGAGGAAGCGAAGGAAAGAAAGAGAGAATGTGATAGAGCAAAAAATAAGACAAAAGTCAACATCCGATTAACTTTTATTATCTGGAGAGGGCTCAGAGAAGAGACGGGAAGCAAAACAGACGTCAAATTAGACTTTGTTAGAGGGTGCCAAGGTGTAAAACTCTGTCAAAGTTTAATAATGAGGCTTTATATTTCCACAACAGAAAAACTTTGCCAGTACAAGGGAATAAGTAAATAACAGGAAGTTTGTCTGTCCACATTTTGTATATTACACAGTCTCCTATCATTTTAATACCAATGGTGGCTAGACACAGCCATGAAGTTTTTACTAGTGTGTTCAACGTTAAGTGACCTGGTTGACTAGTATTGTAGTTTTTCAGCCTGTGCAAACTTCCTGGGGCACATTGTTTTTTCTCTTAAATTCACTGCTAAATTAAACATTTTCAATATTCTTTATGTAAAATAAAATGATTTCACTGAAAGGAATCTGACTTCGGCATGACTCTCAGATGAACAGACGCTGTTAAAAACAAAGGAAAATGATTTTCTCTACACTAGAGCTATTTAACTCAATCCCACGAGGGCTGAAATCCCTAAGGTCTTTGATGTTTCCCTTCTCCAACACACCTGACTTATTGAGTCATTGTGCGGAACATCATAGGGTCATTTAATTTCAGGTTTGTTGGAGTATTAAAACACGGAAAACCTGCAGGATGAGACGGAATAGCCCTGCCCTATACCAGTGGTTTCCAAACTGGGCAGCCCCCCAGGAGGGGGGGGCCAGAGCCATGACAGGGGGGGGCACAGCAAGGCTAAATATAACTTACAGTTTTACACTGCCAGCAAAACATGGACAAATTTATGAAAGTAACAATGGGCAAACAATGATGAATCAAGAACAGAG
>JBAMHW010000024.1:3731874-3748313 GCA_037177495.1 Rhadinocentrus ornatus | reverse complement strand
GGGATCAGGGGGGCTTGACATTATTGTTGTCAATGAAAAGGGGGCCCTGCAAAAAAAGTTTGGGAACCACTGCTCTATACTAACATGTCATGAGGTCCTGAGAAAACATTAATGTGTCTAATTGTTGGAATGAGAACAGATTGGTCTGCCGTGGCTCTAGTCCCTGATACAGTTTCTCCAACAGGCTTGAAAGCAGAGTGTAAAAAAAAAAAGTCATCAGTTGGTTGCAGTCTGCAACATCACCACTAGATGTCACCAAATTATCACGCGTCTAACATTGATACCTGATTTAGCTACACCGGTTCAGTTAATAAAGGCCACAAAACATACTGATTTCTTCTTTGTTTATGTTCTTTTACTCGCTCTCTTTCTCTCTTAAAGTCGACACCATGTAAACTACAAATAAAAAAACTAAGTCAAGTCAAGCTATCACGTGAAAGCTGACATAAAAAAACCCAGAAATGTTAATACATTAAATAACTCAACATTGTCCATACATTAAATAAGAAAGCATAAATATAAAGCAAATGATAAATTATTGTGTGCACATCAATAAACTCGGTATAGAATGTTGAATCTCTAAGCGCAGCACCTCCAATTCTCTTACCCATACGGCAGCAGCTATGACCCTTGACCTTTTCATGTGACTTTCCTCACATCAGACACAAGACAACCCTGTCATTTTACATACTTTAAACATTTATATTTTAACATTCTATTAACATAAACAACTATGAATTCTCTATAGATCTGTAGCTAACAATTCTTCTTTTCTTTTTCTTTTATTTATATTTTTTTATTTCTTTTTAAAGTCTGTTTTTAATGCACTTGTAATTGCTTATTGCACCCGTTTGTAATGCTTTTAAATGTTTTATGTAAAGCACTTTGAATTTTCATGTACATGAAATGTGCTATAAAAATTATTTTGCCTTGCCTAAAGTTGAAGACTATTACACCTGATCCACTGGTTCTAAAAGTTGCTGGGATAATAAATTTAAATCAGGGGGCGATTTCATGATGCGGACGAGACACCAGTATGGGAGTAAGACCCAATTAAATGTTTATTTATATTAATAAATAAAAGGTAATAGTGAACAAAAGCCTTATAACTATTCTGACAATTGTTACTGTACTGAATGCATTTATTTGGTGTACAAGTATTATTATTTTTCTATCTTGAGACATAATATAAGATGATGAAGATGCTAAATATTTGGCCTCTCGAGTGTAACTACATGTAGAAAAACAGGTACTAAAAATAAGAAGGCATTTGGTTGTGGACACTCTACAAGACACTAAAAGTTGACTTAGTATGAACAACAGTAAATATATTAAATTCTATAATTACTTGTTTGCACCATCTTTTTGTGCGATGAAAGGAAAAAAATATTTAAATCTTCAAAATTATCAGAACCAAGCCTGGACATCTAACCTATTGAGCTACAAAGCGAGCTTACAGGAGAAGGCAACAAAGGGTTATTGTACTTATACTGGCCAAATAAAGTACCTGCACATTATAGTAGCAAGCGCAGATTCTTCTTCTTCAGTAAAACAGTGTTTCACATGTACAATTGCTCCAATTATGATGTCCTGGAAGCTCCCTGTTACCCACACATAGCCTAAAACATTCTAAATAACTGTTTATTACCCTGAAATGGTCAACGATGGATCGTTTAGCAAGGCAGCCAAAGCAGACGAGTGGCAAATGATAAAGCATATATCAAAACAGATACTAAAAATGGATGGAGAGCTAAATCACAAGAAGAAAAGAGCAATTATTCAAACTTGGTAATATATAGACTGAACTATTCAGAACCAATCACAGGTGTGGAACAGTCTACAAACTGAAGACAAGTGTGAGTAAAACTGAGTGTAAAAAAGTTTAAAAAGACCACACATTTAAAATAAAACTGTTAATATATAAAGCTAAATGGGTTAATTAAATGGCTAAAAATCAAAGAGTCCAGATGGACCATCACATGGTTAGTGCTGACTGAGATGACCCAAATTCTCAGTGAATCACCAACTCAAAAGTAGCTGCATTTGATCTGTCAGCAGCACTTTACTTCATTATAAACTGAGAAAATTCACGGCATATCTGAAAATAATAAACTACACTTAATAACAAAACAACCAGAGATCTAAGCACAGTCAGCTTAATAGCTTGGTTGAATGCAAAGGTTCAATTTTAAAACTGAACTAATACTAATGTAATTTAATCTTATTTTTCACCCTATATAACTGTTGGACATCTTCAAAAACACGAACACTAGTCTGCTGCTTTAGCATCCTTTACTCTTCTAATATCAGGCTTTTTTTTGCCAGATTTTGAATCCTGGCTGCAGGGATTTTCTTCCACTCAGCCACACGAGCATTAGTCTGCTCTGATGCTGGGTGACAAGCTTAGAATCTGTAATGTGTGCTCAAACGGGTGAGTCTGACACCTTTACCTTTGTGACCTCATGAAGGGAAATAATCTATCTATCTTAATGGTATTTTTTGTGAAAATGTATCAATCAATTATATATCATGTTTGGTTATAATTAGTGGCTAAAACATTTACAGCTAAATTTGGTATTTCTTAAGCCTGGACTAGATATAGTTCTTTCGTAGACGAAACATTCATAATGACTACCTGATGAGCAAACTCACCTGGTTAAAGAGAAAGAGGGGTTGATGTACCAGCTGCTCCCCAGCTGTCTACACTCTTGTGCTCTGGGCAGAGCATCATCTGAGCCGCTGCTCAGTCTCTCGCTGGAGGGAGCTCTGGTGGCGTCCGAGTCCCCCGTCACTGTAAAGATAGAATCAGAAAGACTGGGCCTCTCGTTGTGTGCCAGTGGGGCAAAGCTGAGCTGGACGATCTGCCTGGCGCTCTGGCATACCGGCCCATGGATGGCAGGGGTTAGCGTGGGCAGGTCGAAGCTCAGCACAGTTTGGGTGCTGGAGGTCAGCAGCTCCTCGCTGTCCAGACTATTGTACGATGTGCCTTTGGCTCGGTGGGACTCCATTATGGTCTCAAAGTGGTGGCTGAAGGTGTCTTCAGCAGCCAAGCGGGGACCAGCGACTAAAATGGGGGATTTCAGGGCCGGGTTGTGGTTGTCAAAAAAAGTTTCCATTGGTCTGGACAAAAAAAAAAGAAAAGTAAAAGCTAAGAGTTTAAATATAATTCAGGCAAGGTTAAACAAGAAAAATTACTCTAACTGTATTTTTGATACATTTCTGTAATTTCTTATACCTAACTATTGTTTTGAAGTCCTTCTGACACGATTTGGGCCACACCACAGCACTGAAACCGCCCTTATCAAAGTGTTGAATCACATCTATGTAAACACTCAATGCAGCAGTAGTTTGGCCGCTAATGACCCAATCAATCATAATGTCCCATTAAACAAACTGGAAATATGGGTGGGAATCTCCAATCAGGTTCTGAATTGGTTTAAATATTAATGGAAAGAGGAACTACCTTGTGTTAACTGGTAACTATAGATCTACTCAAACAAAGATATGTGGAGTTCCCCAAGGCTCTATTTTGGGCCCCCTATTGTTCAGCACCTACATGCTCCTACCAGCTCAAATCATGGAAATAAAATACTTTATAATAATGCTGATGACACTGTGTCAAAATTTTGTTCACCTGAATAAAGATAACACTGAATGTTATGATATGACTGATATGAAAAAAGTTATGGACTCAATTTTAACAGCCTTATTAAAGCAGTAACTAAATCAGCATTTTGTGACGTGAGGAATATCTAGACAAAGGGAAACTGGTGGCTCTGTTTGACTTTGAAAAAATTTGATTTTGCATTTGTTTGTAGAAAGCTTGACTACTGTAATTAAAAAAAAATCACAAAGACAACTGCAACTAATCCAGAATGCTGCTGCTCCCCAAAACAGGGAACATATCACTCCAGTTCTCAGATCCCTACACTGGCTTCCTGTGAGCCAAATAATTGATTTTAAAAAGTGGCTGCTGGTGTACATGGCTCAAATTGGTTCTGCTCCAAAATATACATCTGATCTGCTGATGCTGTACGAGCCACCGTGACTTCTAAAATCATCTGGGTCAAGTTGGCTTCTCGTCCCGAGAGTTGAAACTAAACATTTAGTTTTTCTGCTTCAAATATCTGAAAACAAATTACTAGAAAACCTGAAGTCTGTTCCAAAATCATGGTTCTTTTAAATCAAGTCCTAAAACGTTTTATTAGCCACTGCTTTTATGCAGACGGGGAGTTTTTCTTTGTTATTGCATTTTCTCATATATGTATATTGATGATGTTTATAATGATGATGATTTAATTATTATATTTAACTCACAGTGTGGATTTTCTGTTTGATTGTTTCTTCTAATTATGTACAGTACATTGGGTTGCCTTATGTATGAAATCTACAATATAAAAAAATTAGCCTCAGGTTACTGTTTGTTATAGAAAACTGAATAATTGATAGAAAATTGTCTGTTTATAACCAACTTGAAAAATAGGTTGTGGCTGAGATCTAGTTTCAGATGAAAATGTAGGTCAGGGGAGAGTCCTGCAGCACCACAGTATTCTTGTTTGTGTGTTTTCAGGCTGATTACAGTGTGATGTGTTCACCTTATCGGAAGGTGCCCAAACACCTCCGGCTCCTCCTTAGCTGCACACTGCTGCTTCCTGCTGTCTCCTTGCATCCTCACACTTGCCCAGCTCACCATTTCTTCCTCTTCTTCCTTCCCCTCTTGTTTTTCCTCTTCCTCCTCTCCGGTCCTCCCATAGCCTAACCCCCCTAGAGGACTGCTGCCCATCCCAGAAGTGCCCTGTACGCTGCGGTTACTCCCGAATGCGGAGTCGGCGTCATCCTGCTCTCCAAGCAGCACCTCATCAATGTCCGTTTCACGGTAACAGCGAAGCGGGACGGCGTCCAAGTCCGTTTCTGAGTACTTCAACGTCCGGCGAATGATGCCAGTTTTGGGGGACGTCCCGATGACAGCTGGGGGAGGAGTCACTAGCTCTACCTCCACGTGCTGCACCTCGTGATTGGCAGAAATCAGAGGCAGCGAAGACGGGGGAGTCGGGGTGGGAGACTCACTGGAGTTACCACTGGGTGGAGCTGTGGATTCTTCTAGTGAATCTAGAGAGAAAGATAATTGAAGAATAAAACATTATTGCATTAGTGAATCTAAAGAATATTCCATATATTTGTTCAACCCAAATGTCATGGTAGCAACATGTCTCAAAAAAAAAAAAAAAGTTAGAAAAAGTGTAACAAAAGGCAGGAAAAGTAAGTGGTACTAAAAACAATCAGATAAAGGCACAGTTTAGAGCCAATTAGACCAACTGACAGCAAATTAGGAAAATAACAAGGTAAAAAAAGAGCACCTTAGAGAGGCCAAGTCTCTCATAAGTGAAGATGCGCAGAGATTTGGCAGTCTGGGAAAAAATGCATCTAGAAACTATGGAGCAATTCCTCAATAAAGTTTTTTAATGTAAAATAGTAAAGGGTAAATATTCAATTATCTATAGATCATGATATTATTAAAAGAGTTAAAGAATTTGGAGATATCTCTGTGTTCAATGGAACAATCAAAAATCAGTGCTAGATTCCCATAATCTTCAGGTACTCTAAATGTACAACATTAAAAACAGGCATGATCCTGTCATGGAAATTACTGCATGGGCTCAGAAAAACTGTCTGGCAGTACAATCCACAAATGCAGCTTAAGGCCTGGTCATGCAAAGAAGAAGCCATGTGTGAACATGATCCAGAAACTATGTTGTCTTATATGTGACAAAGCTCATTTAATATGGTCTGAGGCAAAATGGAAAATTAAAATCATGGACTGTGTATCCTCCAAACTAAAACTGAGAGTAACCATCCAAGTCATTACCATTGCTTAGTAAAAAAATGTGCATCTCTGATGGTATGGCATTGCATTAGTGGAGATGTAACTGGTAACATGTACAGTTAAAAAGGCTCCATCAATGCTAAATGCTAAAAGGTTTTGGAACAACAATAGCTCCCAACCAGGTGACGTCTTTTTCAGGGAAGGTTTGTGTATTTCAGCAAGATAATGCTACACTACTGCATCTGTTACAGCAGCATGCCTAAAAGTAAAAGAATCCAGGTATTGGACTGGTCAGCCTGCAGTCCAGAACATTCACCAAATAACAACATTTGGTTCGTCATGAAACATTAAATACAACAAAGACAACCCAGGATTGTCGTGCAGCTGGAATCATAAAACAGAAGAAAGAAGAAGAAGAAATGACACAATTCCCAGACGTTTACAGACTGTTGTTAAAAGAAGAGGAGATGCAACACAGTGGGTAACATGGACCTATTCCAACTTTGTGAGATGTTTTCCTGCCATCGTTTTCAAGATGGGATAATATTTTTTATGAAATAATAAGAACTCTCACTTTCAACATTATTTCTACACTCTATTGTGATTAAATTTTTTAATTGCTAACAACTGCATTCAGTTTTTCATTTACGTTTTACACATCCCCCCAATTTCTTGTACATGGGGTTGTAAATGGAAATACATGGACAAATTTTTCTACTGGTGGTAAAAAAAAGAAATATGTTCAAGAAAATGAAACTCAGATATCACTGCCATTAGTCTGGAACATTTTCAAATGAGATGCAGCCTGACTGCACCGGCTGACATATTACATCTGAACAAGTTACTCTTAACAGCTGAAAATTGACAGCAACAAGCAGAGCTTCTACTTCAGCTTAGCTGTCGTCAAGTGAAACATTCCTCTTAGAAAATGAAGGAAAAAGATGTGAATGATGTAGACACGCTCTCACTTTTCTCCCCTCTGCTGCCAGCAGCTTCCTCTGCAGGGGTCCCAAATAAAAACTCCCACTTAGCGCGAGCAATCCTCTGACAGTGTAGCGAAGGCACAGGAGCTGCACTTCCACTGTCTGTCTGCAGAATACACAGAAACATATTATGAACTCATGACATATGAGACAGAAGAATTACAGGTTAAAGCTAAATGCTGTTTCTTGTTAGTTTAATGCAGGGATCACCATCTCCAGACTTCTTGGTCAGTGTCCTGGAGGTTTTTAAATGTTTCCCCTCTAAATAAAATGGTTCTCCAATTGTTTGTTGTCAAGTTTTGTACAAGCCTGTTAATCAGCTTTTCTCAATCCTGGACGGCTCGTTAGCAACTTGACAAGCAGTAGAATTAATCTGAATCAGGTGTGCTGGAGTTGGAAACATCTACAATAAGCAGAGGAGGGAGTTCTGAAGACCAGGACTTAGAAGCATTTCTTTGATTTGAGTCAGGTGAGTCAGGAAAACAGCTAAAACCTGCAGAACAGTGGCCCAAGAGGTGGCAATCACAGGTGTGGATTTAAAAACAGAGCGTAACAGAAAAGTCTGGTGCTTACCTGTATCCCTGAGGTGGCTGCCCCCGTCTCGTTGCTCTGGTGACTGGACTGACTAGACTCAGGGGACACACAGTCTCTGTCCCCCAAGCTCCCCGTCACCCCGCTGGAGCTCCTTGAGGATGATCCACCCATCACTCCATTTTGCTCCACCTCTGGAGGTTCTTCTTCTCTCTCCAAATGAGATTGTTGGGCTTCCTCATATCCCTCCACCTCACCGCCCTGTCCTTCCTTGTCACAGCATTCGTCCTCCTCCGTGGAGTCCAGCGCCACAGGCCCAAGCAGAAGAATCTCCCTCCGTCTCTGCTCGGCCCGTTTCTGCTGGGATGTTGGGCTGAGTGGCTGCTGCCGCTGGCCGGACCGCTGATTGGGAGTCTGAACGATGCTGGAGTCAGATGCAGGCCTTGGGGTGTTCTTGGTTCGGTTCCACCACTGCTGCCTGGAAGTCCAGCTAACCGGTGCTTCCTCAACACGCTGATTGATAAAAAGCCTACGAGCAATTTCTGTGCAGTCTGTTTTCTCGAAACAGTTTAGATTTCCTCTCCTGTCCAGACTCGTTGACCAGGTGTCTCCAGTGTACTGTGGGGGCTGACGGCGATGCAGGGTAGGGGTGTCTGGTGCTCGAAGTTCAGCTTGGAGAAGCCTCGGGTCTCTAATGGGTGAGCTGATCTCCGTGGGAGGATGAGAAGGGCAGAGGACACGTGATGGTAAGGCGGGGGTACTCTGAGCGGCTGATAACAAAACCGAGCTCTGATACTGGTTTTTCTGAAAGCGGTCTTCCGGGTGTGTGTCATGATTTATATGAGAGTTTTCAGGCTGGTGAGAGTCTGTGTTGTCAGCTGCTGGCGTGTGTTGGTCATTTAAAGGGATGTTCATCTTAAGTGTTTGCTTAGACTGTTGTGCGTTTGGAGCGAATCCTCCAGAGTTTGAGCTGCTTATTTGTTCACCTGAAGCGTTGTGCAAAGAGGACCTCCTCGCTTCTGTGAAAATGGAGGATACTTTGGAAGCTTCCTTAGCAAGCCTGCAGGCGACTTCAGGGCTGTGAGCTGGAGAGGAAGATTTGCTGTCACTTAACTGGTTTAAGCCCTCGACTCCATTATTGCCAAATTTAAGGATTGCTCCCTGCTGTGAAGTGCTCTTCCGAATGTGCCTGTTGGTGGCTGGACTCCCTGTCATAGCTCTGTTTTCTGCTGTCCAATGAAGAGGGCTCTGAGGCTCAGCATAGGACCCTGGCCTTGAAAATAGCTGTTCTGATCCCAGGCTCCGAGGAAGCCTGTCAGTAGTCTGGTTCTTATCTGCAATGTGGTCTTTGGGGTTTACGCTGATGTTCTGACGCTGAACTGGTGATCCAGCCCAGGACTGACAGCGTGGCTGTTGGTTGTAACGCAAGGATGAGGTGTGCTCAAGCGCATGGGCTAGTTTGATCCTCAGTAAGGGGGAGCCAAACTCCTCCACAGCCCTCTGCGTAGCTGCCCTGCCGATTGGGTCCAAGTGTGGCTGACGAAAGCTGGGTGAGAACGTCTGCTGGTGACTTCCTGGGGATTGGAAAGTCAGCTTAGGGCTGGAGCTGCACGATGAATTTGGACTTCCAAACCACACTGGATCGCTGCAGCGTTTCTGAAAGTGGGAGGGGATGGATCGTTCCTCTCTGGTTCGTCTCTCGCACATAGAGTTGCGAGGACTTTCCACAGTCTTCACATTGGACTTCTCAACGTAACTGAAGGTCACCACGGATCGCGTCCCATCAGCAGGAGTGCGATGGACACCGACCACTCCATGAGACGGTGAAGAATGGATGGGCGAGCTCCAGCGTTTGCTGACTTTAGGTGAGCTGCTGGCTTGTTTGAGCTGAAAGCCTACAGTATTTTTAGAAGGAGACTGACTGTGGGTGCTGTCCTGAATCAGGTGATGAGCTGTGGAGACTTTGCCGCTGGTGGTCTGGCTCGCTAACTGAGTTAGGAGCTCCTCAGGACTGTCCTGAACTGAAATCCCCTGAGCAATTCTTTCTTCACTCTTTCCATTCTGATCTGGGGCAGACCTCACTTCCACATACAGATGAAGGACTTTTCCAGACTGGGACATGACCTCCTCTCAGCATTTAATAAGGACAGAAAAACAGAAATGGAGTAGAGAAAGAGTTGGACAGGGAAAAAGAGAGGTGCTTCTTTGTCCTTTATCTAGGTGCGTGTCAGTTCATTTTTAGACGATCTTTCTTCTGCCTCCCAGAGTGTCGGTGTGCGGACCACAGACCGGCCAGAGGGCAAAAATGCCCAGGGGACACCTCCGACACCTCCCTATTCCTCATACCTGTGAATAAAAAATTAAAGGAGACATCGTTATGTCAGCTTTGCACAGACGATATAAGATACTCTCAGGAGTACATGTGTTTCACAAAATGTTAAAAAATTGACAGTTTATTCTGAGAGAGCTTCTGGCTTTACAGCTTTGGAAACCATCTCCACTCAAACCCCTCTCATCTCGACGGAACCGTTGAAAACATCAACAGTATGTCCATCTTCCAGATTACCCATGTCTTTTCCATGGGGTGTAGCTCTTTTAATCAAACTGAACACTTTTGTCTTTAAACATGCAGAACAAACTACTTTTTTAAAGCATAAACCAGCTCCAAAGCCTCGAAGTCCTGTGGAGGAACAAAAATCAACAATCTGGTATTTCCTATCCTGTATGTGGCACCATTTTACTGGACAAGTCTAATTTATCTATCTAATAGGAATGATCATATTAAAATACAAATAGAAACAGTATGATTTAAAAAATTGGACATCAAGAAAGATAAAATCTAAAGATTTTTAGAATTAAAAATATATTAAGTTCAAACAAAATCATTCGTCATAAAAAGCAAAAACAAAAAGGTACACTGTGTCTGTAATGTCCAACATTTTCTTGGACATGAATAAATTAGTAAAGAACTTTGAGTACATTTTATGTTTGTGATGTTAACAAGAAAAATTATTAGACATTTAGCAGAGCCTGGAAAAATCTTAAAGGTCCAGTATACGGGAAACAGTGACATCTAGGGACAACAAACTCAATAATCCCTATTTACCACAAGAATTTCCAGTGGCAACAATAAAATACAAAAGGTCCTAAATTCAGTGTACACTTCTTTCCCTGTGGTTTAATTTTCAGCTGGAATATTTGAAAAAAAATTAATAAATAAAACTTTTTTAAAGTTGCAGTCTGAAGGAATAAAAAAAAATCTCATGTTTTCATTACCTTAGAAGAACCAGTTCTATCCAGTTGCACAATAGGTCCTTCTAAATATAATAAATATTAATATTAAAAAAATCATATTAATGGAATAAGTTTTTCATTTAAATAGGACAATTTCATAAAATGAACAATTTCATTATTAAAATCCTATAATGCAATTTTATAATTTGCCTTTAGGGATTTTTCCATTTTAATTTCAGATAATAAAATGCGTGTAAAAGATAAGTGTTGTATGACGAGGGGCAACGAAGAAACCATGAGTAGTTATTGGTGCTGCTGTGTGGAAACTTTGGGGACAACAACTGAGAAATGAATGATCATTCTTATTACATGATGTAGGAACAGACTGTGAATGAATCAGTCTTGTCAAAGAAGCAGAAACATAAAGAGGAAAAGAGATTTTGAAACAAATAAAGGCAAATAAAAAAATCACTGATGAAGAAAAAAGGCCCTCAGAGTGATGCCTAAATTATTTGATTTCTCCGCAACATGTAATTTCCCTTCAGACATGGACTAATCTGGGCAAACTGCAGAAATAAACCTTCCGCCACTGCTGAGGTAGCGTTTCTATACATGTCAAACCAGAATCCAGGATGAGAATCGGACTATTTTCTGAACAATGTCAAGGAAATCCGGAAGGACCTGCACATTTCTTAGCTGTTTAAACAGCATGGAAACTTTAATTATGGACAAAAGTGAATGCAAAGAACACAAAATGCCACTATCTGTGTCTGTCTATGTGAAACTAAATCTTTCATATCCATGTTGCTGTACAGTTTAACGTGACATAGGGAGCAAAGTTTGTTATGCTAGTTCATGCTTACAGACTAAAGAGAAGGGGGTGCGGTGTTATAAACTAATTAATTTTTATTTTCTTTACTGCACCTGGACACTTAACACCACACAGCTTGTGAAGCGAGCTCAGCAGCGGCTGTATTTCCTGAGAAGGCTAAGGAAGTTCGGCATTAGGGCTGCACAATATACCAAAAATTTACTTTCATTGCAATACTAGCCTTTGCAATATACATATCGCAACAACTGTCTAAACTGCAATAAGTCGTAGTAGCTATATGCATATTTTAAGGAAGTATTGTGATGCTGTTGAAAATGCTGCTGAGCCGTCATGCTCTGTGTGCGTCAGTGGCGAATCAAATGAACTGTTACTGTCCCGGATACCTGCTCTAGATGCAAACGGCTGCCGCACTGGAGCACATGGAGCGAGCATTTTGATGGCGGAAGGTAACGAGAGGACCGAGGAAAATGTGGAATAAGAAGCAGAACTTGTGGCTAAACAAAAGGGCACGTTCTATTTTGAAGTACAAGATATGTCGAAAACGTATGCGAAACACCAGAGGACACATGTTTAATCTCCACAGCCACCTACCGTACAACTACAAGGAGCTATAGACAAATCCCCTTGGCGTATTGTGTTTTGGCGCTGCCTTTACCCTAATTACCTCATATCTGCTGACAATGATCTTATCTGGCGTTATCAAAGTTATTCTGATTTTCAGATTAGTCATCGGTCCATGAATGTCTAAAACTCTGCTTCATCTGGCAGAAATAGCTTTTGACAATAATCACTGGAATATAAAACAAATCTCCTTAGAATTGATCAAAAGTTGGTAAAGAAACATCTTTAAACTTTTAAAAAGGCTGTCAATTTTCCAATTTATTCTATTTATATCTGGGCTCGGATGCTGCTGTGGAGAAGAGGAGGCGGCAAGAGAGAAATGTTTCAATGGAAAGTTGGCTGCATCCCTGTTTTAGCCTCTTCATTACTGCATTTCATATTTTAAATGATTTCTAGTATAACCGGTTTCCTGTTGCCAAATGTGAACTGTATCAGTGTAAACACCAATGAGAACAGGTGTATATTATGTAAAGTACTTTAATTCAGTGAAGATATCTTTGTACATTTAAAAGCTGCTTTACTAGTGTTTTAAACTGCACTTTATACTAACAGGTATGGGGAAGACCTTCGGAGACATGAACGTGTACTGATGGTTTCTATTATCTAGTGAAGTTGACTAAAACAGTGTAGACCACGGTACTTTGTTACAATAATGAGACCTTTTAAAGGCGTTCATAGTATAAAGTATGATGACATGCAAACACATATGTGGACTTGGACGTATTGTCCTGAATAAAGTGTGAACGGAGCGGCGCTGCCAGTGCACTCACGTAAGTGCGCAGTTTGACACACTCACAGTTTATGGTAAAGATAGAAAAACATTTTTTTAAATAATTACAATTAGCGCAGCCAGCAAACTTATCGCCCTCATTTTTTCTTACCGTGCAATTAACTGACTTATTGCTTATCCCGATAGGCCTAGCTGTCACTCAACTAAGCCGAGCTGAATTCCTTCCAGTTCTTACTGTTAAGAACACTGTTAAGTGTTTCTGCTGAAAGACCTGCTGCTGAAAATGTAGCAGACAACAGAACTCTTTTGTTTAAAAAAAGTCACTCATTCGAGGCCGGTGGACTCCAGCTCGCTGCCAGCAACGACAGATTGGAGCTGCCGTATGGTAGCAGTGGGAGAGTGTTCGAGCGTTGAAAATTGGAGACGTCAGAACAAAGACAACTTGTGAGTGAGTTGGCAAGCTAGACGTGCAAACTTTCCCTCCTTTAACCCCAACTGATGTTTCAACCCTTGCTTGAGAGAGATTCAATCTCATCAACGTTTTCAGCCTCGTGGCTTGTTGTTCATTTCTGCATATAACATGTTAGGTCCAGGTTTGATCCAAACATTCCCTGTCTGTCTCTTATTAAGCAGATTGAGCATAAAGCTTTATTTAAATGCAATAAAAAGCTCCTCTTTATCTCTATTCACTCAGTCATTTTCACGCCTATGAGCTACTATTCTCACAGCTACAACCGTCACAAAAAAGAGGTCTTTGTCCAGTTGATGGTAGCTCTGTGGGGTCCCATTGTCTCACAAGGTGTGAGGAAGACTTTTGGTCTCTTTGCCTTTAATGTGACAGAGAAGGTCAGTGGATGACTTAGTGTAGCAGATCACAATTTATCACAACCAAGAGAGGAAAGATAGATCAAATTTCTTGCTGGATATCTGGCTTCTCGGAATAAATTAATGAATACCAACAGATAATAAATAATATAAAAATAAAAGTCAATTGATAAAAATAAATAAACTGATTACATCAATACAATAAAAAAGAAATAAAAAAGAAACAAAGTAGAAAAATAACAGAAGTGGTTTGTTGCAGATTTGCAACACGAGGCATCAAGGGGTTAATGTTATGAGGTTGCTGAATGACCTTATCCCTGCATATGCATCCATACACTGAAGTTTTATTAACACATTCAATTTAATCAGCACCCAAATCCCCATTTAAAGTTTTGTGAGGATTTCTTTATATAAATAACCATATGAATACCAAATGAAATGTGAACAATATCCATTATGCATCAACAGTGATTGTTATCGGGGCTGCACGGTGGTGTGGTTGTTAGCACCACGCAGCAAGAAGGTTGCTGGTTTGAGTCTTGGCTGGGGGAAGGTATGCATGTATATGGGTACTCCAGCTTCCTCTCACCAGGAAAAGACATGCTTGTTAGGTTCACTTTAAATTCTCCCTAGAAATGAGTGTGTGTGTGAATGGTTGTTTGTCTTTCTATGTTGGCCCTGCGATGGACTGGTGACCTGTCCAGAGTGTACCCTGCCTCTCGCCTGCTAATTGCTGGAGTAGGCTCCAGCTTCCCGACGACCCTTATTTGGACTCAGTCGTACAGAAAATGAATCAATGATTAATTGTTATCAGTAATCATACCTTACAAGAACATTAATTCTTACCCCGCGGACACACTGAAAGCATAATGTACAGTACGCTATCCTGTAACGCTTCATATCCGTTGTAACCAGGTGTGAGAGACGCAGAGAAATACGAACATAGAAGTAGGCCGGTCTTCTATAAATATACACTACCAGTCAAAAGTTTGGACACACTTACAGATTATAATAGTTAGTTCTTTTTCTTTTCTTTTCTTTTTTTATATATAAGGTTTGCAGTCATTTTAAATCACCACCGGTATACAAGAAACAACTCTAACATTTATTTTGCCAGAACCAGCTTCCGGTTGTTTAATCATCCTCTTCCTCTAGTTTGTGGATAACAATAAAGTGATTTACATAAGTAAGCACAAATTATGAAATTTTACACCATTCCTCTATGTAAAAAAAATTAATCCAGCAGCCACTAAAAAGATATGTTTTTTTTGTTAGCTTCACCACTCATCCTCCAGTGTTGTGTTCAGGGTAGCTAAAGGGCTAGAGACCTCAGTTTGCATCTTTTGTGTTCCTCTGTATTAAACACTTGCTAATAATACTGAGCTGTAATGCCCAAAAATTGGTCTTTAAACAGCTCTGGCTGTTGTGAGGTTAAAAAAAAACAAACAAGCTCTTGGACAAAATATAAACAAGAAACTGTTCATTTTAGGCTAAAGCTGTCATGCAACAATGACGTAGCATCCAAAAATTCTACAAAACACCGAAGCTAAGAGGCTTCTTTTCCGCTCAAATAGCTCCAGTCTGTGCTGATTGGTTGGCTGCCTAATCAGGTGCTAAAATTAAAAATTAAAAATATTTTTTAATCAGATACTAAAATAGAAAAAGCCCCAGATTCCAGCCTGATTAACACCATGGAGAATAAATACAAAGCAGATTTTTTTAATGATCAGAATCAAAACAAAAATGGATGAAGGAAAAGAGAACATTAGTCTTTTTTGTGCTTTCTGTGATGGAATGTAGGCACAATCGATTACAGAAATAAAAATGCTCAAGTCTGCATTATACATGCATGATGGGATGCCATCAAGAGAGGAAGTCTGCAGGAATATGGCGGCTGGTATTGATTCTAGTGGAAAGGCCCGAACTTCATTTGTGCCCCTTGATCCAGTAATTTATCCTCTGACTGAGACATTGATAAGAGCAGCTGAGATGAAGTCGGGTGAGAAGGACTAGAGCACCAGATGCTGATATAGACAGAGGCAGAAGGACAGCAAAATGAACGAGTCGTGTGTGAAGGAGAGTGCTGTGCTGGCTCTCAGCCATAATGATACAGGAGGAGCTGTAATAAAAGCTATATCACAACTGAAGATGTGACATAACCACCATCTCCTAAAACAAAACACAAGAAGCCTGTTTGAAACTATCTTTTCCTTACAAATATTTATAAATTTTGTCAGTTTACATCAGTGTCCAAATTTCCCAAAAAATAATTTGATTAAATAATTTGTGATTTCCTGGCGACCTTTTCCACTTGATGATAAACATTAATAAACATTTGAACGAAAACCACTGCAGTATTTTTATATATATCAGACATATATATCATGAAAACACTTGCTAAGGCTCACCTTTTGGGAGCATTTGTTGGATATTCGAGAACAAGAACATATTTTTCAGCATATTTTCTTGTATTTTGCTGTGATACATTTTTTAACATTTTGTCACTTTTTCTGCTTTGCTATTGTATTTTCTTAGGTTTTACCGTGGTTATAGTCTGTTCAGTGTTTCATTTTTATTCCTAACGGCGAACATTCATGAAAATTTAATGTTTCTCCAATGATGAACTTACTTTAAAGACAAGTCTTTAATGACTGTTCCTGCACTTTCACACATGCCACTGATGTGCACATCAGTTCCAGCTTAACAGGAGAATGTGAAAAGACCTTATCACAAAGCCCAATGATAAACCCCTACAGTACTTTACATAAGTTATTAGATGCAACTTATGGTGCCCCTGGACACATCATCAGTGATGTAACCTGGGATCACAGGGGGTTTCGGGTCTTTCAACAATCAGAC
>JBAMHW010000024.1:3721542-3731774 GCA_037177495.1 Rhadinocentrus ornatus | reverse complement strand
CACACACTGAGCCCGGTCTGGTAACCTTTTTTCTTTATTTCAGTTAATTCAATAGACACTTTATTTGTAATACTTTCAATTTGTTTAATATCTCACTAATTGGGTGCACACTTTTAGTTGACTTATTCTTGTCACCTGGTTATTTTGGTTTACTTTCAGTTAATGAGGATTTTCTTTGAGTTACCAGTTCCTGGGGAAGTTGCAGTGTTTGTGGGAGGCCCAAGCCTGCTAAGAGTCCCAGCTGAGGTGGATCTCCTTTGACGAGGCTGCAGCCTATTAGACTCTTCCATTCCACACAAGACAGTGAAAGAGGGGTTTATGTTTTCTATTGGTTTTGTATTACTTTATTTGTTCTTTATGTAGAATTATGAGTGTTTAGATTTAGTTCCCCTAGAGTCTAAATTGTTTAAGTTCTCTTGTGATCAGCCAGAATATAGCTTCCCTTGTGCGTCAGTTTGTTAGGTCAGTTGGTTTTTAGTTCCTTATGTTGATGTTCTGTTTATTTGACCTCTTTTATGGGCCCAGAACCGTTACTTTGGAATTTGTATTTTTGTTTGTTTTTTGTTAAATTAAATATCAAAAGACTTTTTCTTAAGAAAACCTCCAGTGCTCTTTTTCATCTTTGGCCTCGGTCCCTCACAGGAACTATGAACTATAAAAAAAATAAGCAGAATAAATTAAAATTAAAATAACCTCCAAACACGCACTACACACATAGGCTCCAGTGATACCAAGTTTGGGGGAAATATGTGATATACCAATATATTTCATTACATTATTATATTGGTTCAATAGGAAAAGTGGGGAAAGTAAGGAATTGGAAAAAAAAATGATTTCTCAATATGAGAGTGATATACAAGTACTGTTCTTCTTCCCAGTTTCTCACTATAATGTTCCAGGGTGTTGCAGTGTTCCCCTTGAGTGCCCAGTTTTCTGACAAGCTTCCAACTTGGCACAGGTTCAGTGGGACAGCCACCATAACGCCAGAAGGTACAATGGAACAGACCATTACCACTCGCCAGCTGCCACACTCGGCTTGATTTACAGTGGAGAATCTCAGCCACGTGAATTAATTTAACTTCTTCATGAATCAGGGAAAGTTCCCTGAACAACTAGCAGGAAAAAAACAAAAGTCTCATCTTTAACTAAATGAATAATAAATTCCTTTTTGAGAAATATTTGTGATATACCTTTTAAATATAATTATATTAATATAGTATGAGTCATATTTTAATTGTGAATACCTTATGTATGCTACTAGTCAACATTTTAGGTAGTTATTGCTTAGGTAGCATGTTTAACAATCTTAACCATTTATCCTTTACAGCACTTAACAAGTAGTTTATTATTCACAGATTTATATGACCCAAATTTTAAGTGTTTTACACCTTTATTTATTCATTTTGCCCAATGATGCTACATACTTTTACTATCTTTAGCTAACTATCTCAAACATATCAGCTGCTTAGAGCATTTTCAGTGTATTCTTAGCTAACTTAACTTTGGCTAATTAGCTGTCACTCATGCTACTAAAATGTTTATGCATTGTTAATCTGTTTCTACGATGTTGTAATTTATACAGACAAGACACTGAGCCTGGTCATGTAGGCACATCTTATGCTCCTCACAGAAATTATATTTCATCATTAAATAAACAAATTGTGCTGACCAAACAGGACAAACATGAAAGAAGCACAGAAAGAACCTGGGATTTCCAGTTGGGGACTTGAGGGTGCTTTGAGTTTATTCACTGCAATACTCAGTCTGACATTTGGCAAAGTTTTTGAACGTTTTAAATTCGTAGCAGACCTGATATGAGATGTTTTCCAAGAATGGCATAAAAAGGAAGGACCGTCATCAGACCTTGATGAACAAAAAAACACAGCCTCTCTAAACTGATGACTCATGCTCTTGTTGTTCTGATGAGTTATAATGCTAACAGGACACATACACATATAGATAAACTCCATGGGTTCTTGGACTATGCTTTTATGAGCCAAAGCACACAGGTAATTAAACCTCAGGCAGCATGTGCAGCTCTAATTTTAGCTCCCTGGCTATGATGTGGAGCGGGTGGGGACTTGTTCTAATATTAGCTCTCTGCTTGGTTGTTGCTGGTGCTTTGCACTGTGATTGCAGCAACATGACAAGTTGAGCAGTTTAGTAACATATTAAACCCTGAGGAGATTAATGAGGCTTGTGTGAGTTTATCAACAACTAGGGATTTTCAGACATTCACAGTATATCATGAACCATCCAGTCCTATTCATTCTCTCACACAGACATAAAGATATTCTGATTTCTCCATGTGTGATATTACTGGGTTACATCATACACTGTATTTGCCACAGCAAATTCTCAAGAAATGTCACACCCAAAACGTACTTTTCAAACTGCTGTGCTGAATCATAATTAGCTAAGCAAAAGCGGCAGCTATAGAGGATTGACTAGAATTAAAGAGTCAAAGCTGTGTTCCACTTTGTTTGTGTCTCCCTCTCTTTCTTCCTTAAGTTGTCTTCAAAGGCACAATCAGACAAAACTGATGGGTCGTCTGACTCATGCAGAGGCAGCAGAAATTTTGAATGTGTATAAGGGGAAGATGGAGAGAGGTTGAGGAGAAGAGAGTGATAATACTTCAGCAGTACATTGGCCATGACCTTGTTGTTTGTACAAGTCCTACTCACACTACAACGATTTAGTGAATGAGGAATCACACGTAAACAGAGACTAAACAATTAACAGTTCATTGTTAGCTTGACACTTTATGAAGTTAACCGTTAGCTTAGCTTTGGAGGAAGACCACCCAATCATCCTTCCTCTTTCATTCATTCTCACCCTCCCTCATTCACTCATCCTCCTTCACTTCCCACAGCTATTAATCTGTTTATCCTTCCTCCATCCTCCCTCTATGTCTCCTCACCCATCCATTCTTTCCTCTTTCATTTATCTTTCTCCCTTCCTCTTTCACTCATTTTCCATCCTCTTTCTCTCCTTATCCATCCACCCCCTCCCTCAACTTTCCTTCCATCCTCTCCTTCTCCCTCAACCATTTATCCATCCATCTTTCCTCCCTCATCTTTTCATCCTCCTTATTTCCCTCATCCTCACCCTTCCCTAAGTCATTCATCCCTCCCATTCCCCATCCATTCGTACTTCTATCTTTCCTTCCCCTCCACCATCATCCAACCAGTTATCCATCTATCAATCATTCCCTACCTTAATCTATTTATTTATCCTCATTTTCCCTTCCTTACCTCATCCATTCATAGGTTGGTGGTTCTTTCCCCTCCATCATCATCCATCCATCCATTAATGTTTCCCTATCCTAATCTATTCATTCATCATCATCCTCCCTGCATCTTTTCATCCCCATCTTCCTTTAATCATTCATCCTTCCATCCTCCCTCCTTGACTCTCACCTCTTTCATCCATCTTCTCTCTCATCTCCCATTCTCTTTCGCTCACCTCACCCATTCATCTCCGGTCCCTCAACTATCCTTCCTCATTCTTATTCATTTGTCCATTCATATATCCTCCTCTCTCTCTCTCATTCATCCTTCCATTACCCTTTTTAGTCCCTCTTCATATCATTGTTTAGTTTTTTTCTTGTTTTTTTTCTCTACACCATCTCCTCATTCAAGCCTTTGAGAATTTTATTTGTTATGCTAAAAATAACAAGTTCATACAAGAGACGACAAATTAATACTATTCACGGATCCTGTTAGTCATTAAATATCAAGAAAGTGGCACACCTTCTTGCATAACAAAGTGCTGCACTTGACTGTTCACATGAAAAGTAAGAATCATTGGGTAATGGGTGAATTTTTGTTTTTAGTAAGTAAAAGGGTAGGCAAAGTATACTGAGTATTCTTAGTAATCTCAGTATACTGAGATTAAGTGATTTACTTATTCCCAGGGTGCTTTGCTGCCTATTATTCCATGTGGTCATTTGAGCGCAACACAAAAATGTCCTCCCATCTCTGATTTTGTATTTTATTCAACTTAATATGGTAGCACAATCGGATCATTGAGTTTGAGGGGTTATATAGATGGTTTAATTCTAAAATCACACATTTGAGTATAATCTGGGCCACTTTTAAAGCTTTTGGCTTAGTTAAAGTACTAGCAAGTAGCTTAGCCCACATCTGGCCCGAACATTAATTACTACATGTGCTGTATGGACAAGGTATGACCTAAATGTCCAAAACTGGCTTTGACACAAGATTTACAGCTCAGACTGAGTGATATAACAAAAAGAATTGTCAATTATTTTCTTTATTGATCAATTTTGATTTTGCTGCAAGCATGTGCATCTAACAACATACTTTACAATTAGATCTATATTTTACATAAAACATTATTCCCTAAGCAGCATAAGACCTTCATATTTTCCCTCTTCCTTGCATTCACATCCTTGTCAGCTTCTAGGCTGGTGTGTCTCGCTGGCACTGGTTTCATGTGTGAAAGAGCAGAGGCGGTATCGGAGGTTGAACCTGATCTACTGCTGAAACACCTCTGAACCAAGAAGTTAGCAAAAGAGACAACTGGTTACCTCAGTTGGCAGATCAGTCTCCAGTGTGGGAGGCAAGGGTTCAAATCCCTCATAGGACAAATATTAGCACCTTCTAGTTGGGTCCTTAGACAAGACTCTTAACGCTACTGCCTAAGCACTGTAAGTTGCTTTGGATAAAAGCATCAGCTAAATGAATGTAATGTAAAACAGGTCCACATTGCTGTGTATTTACATACATCAAGTCAGCATCGAAAAACTGATGAATCGTGCTGTTGTCACTCAGTGGTTTAAGCACACAAATTCAGAACTGAGCCGTTCGGTATTTATATGATACTGGATAAAATGTAGTTAATAATAAATTTAATCTCAAGATATTTTATGTAAAGTATGTTTCCACTTGTCTGTGAGTCTAAGTGCCGCTCTTTTAGGGTTTGTATTAAATGGTGTACATGATCTGATGTTGGGTGCATATGATTTTAACGTAGCACCATGTAATATGTGTTTGACTTGTTTTGATGGTACAGTGACATTTATTATTTACATTCCTGGAGCTGTCATTGCCCATCAGTGCCCCAAGGATGAGAAACCACACTTCGCAACTTTGCGTTCTGGCTTGGAGCATCACATTACAGCTAAGTTCCCACATGCCAGCAACTGGATATCAACGCACAGTGGCTCATTCAACACGCAAAAAGACATTGTCTGAGGACGAGAGGAAAAGAAAGAGAGAAAGGGACAGAGCATAAGATAAGAAAAAAGTCAACATCAGATTGAGGTTTTCTGGCTGGAGAGAGCTCACAGTACAGATAAAAGGCAAGTTGTATGCCACAAAGCAAATAGGCAGCATCTCACTGAGGAAATCTGCAAAAGTTCTTTAAGTACTAGGGTGTAAAACCTTATCATAAAACTTTTATATATTGTTATTATATTGATGTTGAGATAAAGTCAGATGTCAAGATGTTGATATATCAATAGATGTATCCCATATGTCACTATTTTTAAACTGAAAGACAGAAGGAAACGTTTCCCAAAGACCCCTTCAGTAAAAGAAACATCGGAGAATATATTGGCAAGCAAAGTTTTCAGTTGCAAACATTGCTGTTTTTTAATCATCACATTGTAAGGTGTAAAGGTTGAGCAGAAATGTGATTGGATCAGGCTATTATCCAGGATCCAGCTCACCTCCATGAATCCATGAGAGCAGTGGATGAAAATATACAGCTGGAGCCTCTGCAGAGAACTAGTAAACTGCCTTTCAGTAGGCTAAATTTAATCTATCCTGCAGATACATTTGCATGATGAATTAAATCTTTCCAAGACATTTTTAAAGTGTGGACTGTGCCCTTCTTACAGAAACTGAACTGGCACATTCATACATGCAGATTTTTGCACCACAGACATCAAAGACTACTAAGGCTTTTTTTCAAAAAAGCTGCCTTTTGTTGCTACTTGAAAAAAGGCTGATGAAAGAAGTGAGACTGAATATAATAGTAACACCTTTGGTCATGAAACCAATGTATTGAGGTAGGCTACAATATGATGAAGTCTTCAGAGAGGATATATTCAAATTCAGGTAAGTTTGCCACCATTAATGGCTCCTTTTCTACTAGCTATTTTTGACTGTGCACGCCATGTGAAGCGGCAGTAGCAGAGGAACAAGACTTTTTTTTTGCTTGTGTAGAGTGGTCACCACTCTGTGAGCAGTTGTTCAGCTCTGAGTACAAAAGGCTGGCATGCTTTAAGAGTGATCATAACAAGTATGCACAGCAATAAATAATGAAAAAATTCTTGTACATGCATGTATAATCCATATGCAAGGATGAAAGTGAGTTTCCCCTAAAAAAGTAAGCAGCTAATGCTGCTGTTGCACCAGCAGGTGACCAATCCGTTAGCTGCACCGTATGTGTTGGGTTTTTTTTTTTGTTTTTTTTCAGTGTTTAATATCAGCTCAGTTAGCTTGGAACCTCAGCCAGGGTCAAAGTATCAGACACAAGGTATGGAAAACACTGTTTCCCTTAGGTAAACCTAACACAGTAAGATCAGTGTTGCATCAGTGTGTTCTTACACACAGCGAGTAAGTACTGCAGCATCAGCTGATCATTGGCACAAGCTGCTATTCATCTTTATGCACATGCACTAATTCAATTCTATAACTAATTCCACTGCCAGCCAGAGGTGCATCATTGATGCATCAACTTCATCTGCTCTGCATCTGTAATGCATTTAATGACACTAATGAGCAATGAAGGTGGATCAGACCTGCCTTGAAAATGCTGAGTAAAAATGGCTTAATGTGAAGTTTATGCCCGCCCATATCTGCATCTTAAATGATTGCATGCACCAAAATTGACATCACAATGCTTGGAGCATTGGGCCCTCTGGCTTGCACCTCCCAGATTTGATATCCTGCTGTTTATTAAAAAACAAAACAAAAAACGTTACAGCTAGTGAAAGATGCGGTGGGACTAAAACAGAACAGGTTGGTATGCTTTTTAAAATCAGGGAAGAGAAACTGAAATCAGTAAGAAGGCAATAAATAGGCATATAAAGCATTATTTGTTTACATTGGAAATCACCGGTTTCCCTTCTTCTGCTGTTTCTAGAAAGTCGGAAAGCGGTACATTTCTGCAGGTCAGTGATTTATTCCATTCATACATGTGAGGCATGTATCAGATGACGGTTCATCCATTTTACTTGCCTGGTAATTTTCTGGAAGTCTGCTTCTCCCAACAATTTCTATGGAAGACTTCCCAGAGGTTCTGTAGAACAAATCATTGTATGTGTAAGCCTTTCCATGAAAATGAGGGCTGTAGCATCTGAGGTAGCGCTGTAAATGAAAAATGGACTGCATCTATATTTATATAGCACTTTCTAGTCTTGTTGATCACTTAAGCCGTTGACACTACAAGTCACTTTCAATTCTCACACACTCATACAGAACGTCTTACTCTATACATACATTTCTACATGCTAAGCAGTGCTTCAAGAAACTTTTATAAGTGGTTTGGGAAATCGAAATCAGAAATCAAACCACTAACCATCTTCATTTGAGATTAAATGTTTAAACCTATTTATGTATGTATGTATGTATGTATGTATGTATGTTTGTATGTATGTATGTATGTATGTATGTATGTATGTATGTATGTATGTGGTGTCCTTAAGAACCAATGAACTGCAGCATGAGAAACTACAGGAAAAGTCAGAATACATCTTGAGCAATGTAATTAGCTCTGTGCAGCTTTTTATTTTATTTTGCTGCAAATCCAGAAAACAAATGTGAATATTTACGCAGAAATACAAACGTTCAGCTGCAAGGATTATTTGATTTGGGTAGCTAGAGAGATAGTATTGACTTGACATGGTTTGTCAATAATTTAGATGCTGCTTTACAGTACAGCAGCTCACTAGTGTCATGTATTAAACAGGAGTAAGCCGTGTACGCTTAGGCATGCTCACACCAACTGATTATACAAAAATATGCAGTCTCTCACACATCATCATGTCGTTTATGCCTTCTCACTCCCAACTGCACCCACCCACACAAAAACACAAATTAATCCAGTATACTAAAGACACTTTTTCTGTCCATTAATCATCTGTTTATTAGTCTCTCAACATGACCTGCACATCTGGATCATCTGTGCCATTGCGGACAGCTGTCTCAGTGCTTGTTTATCAACTCAGCACTGTCAGCAGAAACCAGAGACACTCACAGCTACATTTGTACTACAGACACAAATCTTCCCTCTTCCCCTCCTCCTCTTCGTCCCATCTCAATTTCACACTCACCTCTCCTCTTCTCACCGTTGCTTCCTCCATACAGGATTTACACCTCCCACATGCTGCATCAAGTCAATCTGTCGTCCCTTTTTCCTTCCCTCTCATCCTTACCTCCTTCTTCCCAGCAGAGCAGTCGGTGCAGACCTGTCCGACCAGCACAACCATCCTCCCTCCCTCCCCAACAGCAGCGCTCACACTCAGCCTATTAGCACACTCATATCACCTTGCTCCTCCTCTTACCGCCTTCCCTCTGCATTTCACACACATGCTGAGTCAGTCTGGAGGGGTAAACATGGCCATGGGAGGTTTTGTAAGGGGGGAACATGCAAGACAAGGGAGGGGGGCACTGTATCCCCCTCCATGTGGGATACAGTGCAAAATAAAAGCCGCATATGTAAGAGGAAGACGATGAGGATTGTGGTAAAATGAACTGGTTAGGTTAGAGAATCACTTCAAAAATATTTAAAAACATGTAAAAATGTCTTAACAATATGAACATTTTTCAGTGTCCTTAATGAAGCAACTCCAGGTGTTTCTTTTCTGCTAGATGTATTCTTCTACAGTGGATACGGGACACTATACCAACTATTTCTACATTCTGATTAAAAGAAAAACTATATAAGTTTCTTAATGTATGGAACCCCTTTTTGCAATATATTAGACAAGATGGAGCCCAAACTTTTCAGAGAGGAGTATATGGTGTAGCTTGGAGTGAAATCACAACGGATGGATGGACGGACTGTTATGTTATATTATGACCACTATTGAATTCTCATATGAATACTCAGACAATTAGCCATCATTAGAGTTGTAAAAATCTGCCAAAGTGCCCCTTAAATGAAGCATTTTTGTCCAGATAACTGCCTCTCAAAGGATATTTTCTCTTTTCAAACTTCATAAACCCTAGAAATTATTGTTTCCCAGTAGATCATGAGTTTCTGAAATACTCAGACCAATCACCATGCCATGTTCAAAGTCACTGAAATCCACTTTTTTCCTTATTTTTTTCCTTATTCTGATGAAGTTTTAACTTCAGCGAGTCGTGTCAACCATATCCACATGACTAAATGTATTAAGTTGCTGCCATGTGATTATTCAATTAGTTCTAGAAGGCATTGGAACAAGTGGACCAAATAAAGTGGATGGTAAATTTATAATTTGACAGCCTTCAAAGTTCAGATGCTTATTTGCCATTTGTACACACAGACAAGCTGATTTTGAGCTGATTCTCCAAAGTAGAATTAAAGAATGCCAAATGGCCATTCTGCTTGCAACGATGCTGGACAGGACATGTTTTTTGTTTTGTTTTGGGTTTTTTTGGGGGGGAACAAACAGAAATTTTAATATTGTACATAATGTAAAAAACAAAAACCTACATTTTATTAAAACTACAAGCTATTTTATAAAAGCAATCTTATGTAAAAGAAACAAAAACAAAACAGGGTGAAGCTTTTAAATGAGATTAGATGATCAGAGGAAAGCTAAGCAATCATCCAGCTCGTCACATTTTTGGATAGGTTACGTTACTTCTATCTTTAGAACATAGAGCATTAGCTGTTTGCTTGAGAAGGTTTTAAAATAATTCAGAGAAATGCATGTGGCACAGTGATGTTGGATGTTTTCACTTTAAAATATGTACTAAGTTGAGATGAGGGAAAAATCTGTCAAATCCAGGTGTTACTGATACTCGATTGAGCTGCATACAACAGATTCATACGATAGGTAAAACTTCCATGGTGTGGGTTGGTGCATGCCCTGGTGTCTGGTTGCAGCCCTGGGAGCCATGGTATGGCCTGGGAGCAGGAGGGGTGTGGGGGGCTAAAGGGGGGCTGAGTGGGGTTCAGGGAATTGGTAGGGGAAGGTGCTGGGGTGTGAGACAGGGACGTTTGCATGTTGTGTGTGTGTGTTTTGCTTGTATGATGTGTGTATATGTGTG
>JBAMHW010000024.1:3685624-3700569 GCA_037177495.1 Rhadinocentrus ornatus | reverse complement strand
TTTTTTTAGTGATGGGAAGGGAAGGAAAGAACTTGGCCAAAAGGTTTGAGTTTTTGGGGAAAGTCTTGGGGGATTTAAAAAAAAAAGATTAAACCCCCCCCCCCCCCCCCCAAAAAAAAACGAAAATAGACAGTCATTTTCTGTATGATAAACTTTAAAAATGTCACATTATGTAAAAGAAAACTGAAGGAATGCATTTATTTTGTAGACATTAAACCAGGATATAGTGTAAACATATATATATATGTTATATACTCCTATTAGAGTCTTAAGCCAAATATTTTCAGAACTTAGTTATAATCAGTTATAATAACTTTGGATATTGCATTTTGCTAATCAAATTAGAATATGATCATTTTTCTTTTCTTTTTTCTAGTCAATTCTGGTGGATTTGTAATTCTGCATTTTTTTTTTTTTGTCAGTGGAAGTTCTGATCTGTACTTATATTATTTTATGCCGAGATATTGTTTTAGACTTTTATACTGTATTTTAAAAAATAATTTTGTGTCTAATTTTAAAGGCGTTTTGAACGTCTCTTGCATCTTTGTGGCTGTTTTTGCATCGAAATGTTTCAATTTTCCATTTAACTTTTTTGTGGCTTGTTGTGGTCATTTTTTCTTTATTTGCAAATGTTTTGTGTCTTGATGTTGTTAAATTACGTTTTTATTTAAATAAACAAAGCTGTAGCGACTATCTAGTTCCATCCTTTTTAGTCGCTCTGTGTGTGGGGGATCCAGGTGATAACGCGCTTTAATGAATTAATGTCCAGACAAAGAAAAAGTTTGGGGTGTGTTCCCATTTACTGAATAACTGCAATACCTAATCAAATGATGCTAGCGTTGTCTAGCGGAAGCGTTTACTAGTGGAAGCTACTTTTTTTTAGCAAAGCGGTAAAAACCATGTGACCTCCCATCACCAAAACACCCCGTGCTCCGTCACCTCCACGCCTATATGCACTTCCCTCGACCCGCCACCAATGGTCGAGGGAAAAATAGGTCACATGTGCCATTCCAACGTAAACAAACACCGCCACCTGAATAAACCTGAACCAAAAAATAAAACAGAAATAATGGCTCCTACACACCAGCCCCAATTTATCAAACCACCAAAAAGGAGCCTTAAAGGTACCCAACACCACAAAAAAGAGCTCCTAAAGTGTCTTGTCCCAACTTTATTCTTTCTTCTCTTCATTGGTGTGGAAGTGCTCTGATATGGAGCGGAGGAGTCTTTCTGATTCACCTCCTTCCTCGCCTTTCGCTCCAGTAGTCTGTAACAGATGTGCTTTCAGCATCGCTGCACGCACCCAACGTGCTGTCTGCACCATACCAGTCTACAGACTTTTTTTGGATGTGTCTTTTACAGAGACTGGATCATCAGTCTTCTCCAGCCTTGGAGCTGGACCACGGTCTCCTGAACAGCCCTCATCATGGGATGTTTCAGCTCTGCAGGCCTTCTCCTTGCTGCTGATAGGAGCTCCAGGACAGACTTCTGGTGATGCTTCACAGCTTCCTGCTAAGACTTCAGCCTCACCTCTCGCCTCCTCCATCACTGGCGCATCTCCTTCACAGCTGATGTCCTGCTGGGTGGCCTCAGAATCACTGATATTCCCCTTCTTCCTCCTCCTCTTCTTGGACTTGTTCTCTGTGGTTCTGACCGGAGGCTGAGTTGGATCAGCTGAGTCCGTCTCGTCCACAGAGGAGGAAATTTGAGGACGGATCTCCATTCCTACATCTTCAGTCTTTCCCTGGTCCAGGTTCTCCTGGTTTCCCTTAGATTCCTTCTTCTTTCTCTCATTGTTTTTGTTAGCTGGTACTTCAGAGAGTTCGGTGGTCTGGTTCTGAATGTTGAGGTCCTCCTTTCCTGAGTTAGTGTTGCGCGTCTTTCCTGTTGGAGCCTCTTCATCCTCTGTTTGTCGTCCTCTCTTCCTCCTCTTCCTGCTGCCGAACATGTCGTCCTGAGGAAAAATTCCTTCACTGAGGTCCCGCAGCACTTTGATGATTTTGTAGAGTCTCTTTCGGTTCTGACCCGGTGTACCGGTCCGGCTCGCCAACTCAAACAGCTTATCTGCCAGAGCAGCGTAGTCAAACTGTAGAACTGGTCCCACGTCGTCATCATCATCATCGAGTGGCTCTGTATTAGATTCCTCCAAGTGAAGAAGCTCGTCATCATCCTCGTCGTCTTCTTCTTTCTGTGATGTTTTGCCATTAATCCATTTTCCCTGCTTTCTGGTTGGATGCTCTGCTCCTTGTTTTCTGTCCTTCCACTGATATTCCATGCTCTTCCTCCAGGGCCTTCTCATTAAACTCCTGATTGTACTGGGATACCAACAGCTCCTCCAGTTTGGCAACGGAAATCCTGTTAGCGTAAACAGTTTGACAGCCTTTCTGCCCGCCATTTGCGCTTCTCAAGGGTCTCTTTATCACCCATCCTAACAGGGTCTTCACGGTCCATTGCCCTTGCTGTTAATAATTTCCCATTGCTCTAGCAGCTTTGGCGCATTTGTTCCAATCAAAAGCCCCACGTCTGTGTTCAATTCTGGGATCTCAATGGATTAAAAGTATTCCCATTTCTCATGTCTCGCTGACAGGGAATGTTGCCTTTTGAGACAGGAATGGTTCAGAGATCTCCAGCCCTACAACACAATGGCTAGCAACTCGTCTTTGCTGATGTTAGTCCTTGTACCTTGCAGGTTTGTGGTCCGTGCAGGTGATGAACGTAGCCGTACTCCCAGGATCTAAGAAGGCATAAGTCTTCAACACCTTATCTCCTTTCTTAGACTTGATTTAAACAGGAACGATGGAAAGAGTATAGTCCTGGTCCCCGGCCCCAGTACAAACACCAGCCATGTGAGACGACTCCTACATTCCCTACTGATGTGACTGACCTTTAAACACCCAAAACATACTCCTTTTCTTTTAAGGAATTCCATTCTCTCCCATTGAGAGATTTAGTTTTGGACATTTTAGAAAGGAATGAGGCTGTTCGCAGCAAAGATAGGCTTCTGAGGGAGGGCTCTTCAAAGCTGTTAATAGCTCAGGTTGTTCATGCGCCATGTGTGAAGATGCTGTGTCACTGTTAGTGGTTGTGATAGATGTTGCAAAATGGCTACCTTTGATGGCACTCTTAAATGGCATCTTGTTCTTCTGTACACTTTTCAGTACAGGGTTTGGCTTGGCATCAGAGATATCTCCAAACAGAGGATGAGACATGATCTTAGCTAGTCGCTCGAGAAAGTTAACCAGGTCACTGAATGTAGCTCTGAAGCCTCGCTGTTGCTGTATCTCACAGGCCTTTGTTCTCCATTTTTCACACAGCTTATAGGGCCACTTCACAATGATGTGCTGCATGTGAGATGGAACATTCAACTCCTCCAAGTACTGCAGTTTGGACATTGCATTACAGCATCCACGTAAGAACAAGGCTAAGTCCTGCAGTGCTTGAACGTCCTCAGATTTTATAGCTGGCCAGGCAAAAACTTTGTCCATGTATGCAGAGGCCATATGATGTTCATTACCAAAGTGCTCATATAAAAGTCCTTTAGGTTTCCGATAGCCCTGCTGTGGTGGCATGTGCATACAGCTCCTTACCAGTTCCCTTGGCTGTCCTCTGGTGTACTGTTCCAAAAAATATAAACAATCCAGATAGTTGTTGTTTTTTTCCTCCACACAGTGCTGAAATGCCCTCATGAAAGAAATGCACTGCAACGGATCGCCATCAAACACTGGGATATCACGCTGAGGCAGAGTGGATGCTAACTGCTGCTGCACTGATAAGCATTGATGTTAGTTCGTTCTGCTTTTGCATGATGGTGCAGAAGGCATTGTCAGCTACAGTTGAAGCTAGTGGTGGGGAAAGCGATTGTGGTTGTGCACTATAAAATACTTGTGACTGTGGAGCTGCAGGCTGGACAGAGACGGCGTTAGGTGTTGGCAACTTATTTACGGACTGGTCCTTTAAGGTAGCCAAACCATCCTTTAATTGTGAGTTATGTTTGACAGTGACATCCAGTGGCTGGTTATGGTGTAACAGTTGACCTTTTGCACATGATTTTACATTGCTGAAAGCTTTCGCCATCAGAGCTGCTTGATCAGCCATAGCTAGCTCACGAGTCGAGGACATGCTTGACCCGGACACGTAACTGCCTTTACTTGACTGCTTACTAGAAATGTTTGAAACACTGTGTTCATGATCATCAGCAACACCACAATGTTCCTCCACGTCAACATAGCCATCCACATTACATACATTTTCATTGACATCGTCAACATTGTCGTCCAACGTCCCATTTTCATTCAGCCAAATGCACACTTTGTTCACAAATTCATCATAAGCAACCTTCTTAAGCTGAAACCAGGCCTTCTGCCTTCCTTGCTCCTTCTCAAGCAAATGAAAATCATTCAGCAAGGTGTTATGAAGAGCGGTTTCATACAAAGCTGTTAACTCTTTAAGATGTTGCTTGACCACAAAAACAAACAAAACAAAAAATGTTTCATCTTCTCAGAAATCTTTTTTATTTTGAACGTACAGACCGGAAAAGCCTGGTTTCCGGTGTCTGGCTTGGCTGCACTGAGGAACTTGACAACCCCGCATCCACCTGCACGGGACTAGTGAAAACGAGCTGCAATTTCAATGTAGACCGCCAGTTACCTGTGCAGCTTAGTTGAGTTAATTTCATCCCTCCAAAAAGCCATTTAGAAACTTCCAGAGCAAAAGAAAATGAACGTGAGCGAGCTCAGCAGTTACGATTTCGAGCGGCATTTCGACCAAGGACGAGCTCTGGAATGGATGCAAGAAAACTGGTAAGTCAAAAGCTCAAAGTTTTTTTTTTTTGTTTTGTTTTTTTACAAAACAAAGAAAGTAACTGAGGTAAACCGCTGGGCTGCTCTCCAGCTCCTGTTCGCCGACAGAGAGAGATGTCCGGCGGGCTTTTGTCTGCCCTTTTTGTCCTGTCTGGGCTGCTCTCCACGGGGAGTCTCGATAAATTAAAGCCATTTTTAATGCGCGTGAACGGGTCACAGAACAGCTAGAGCATATGTAATCTCCTGGAAAAACCCCCGCTTTTAATTAAAATTTAAACAAATAATGCAGTGATAAAGCTGGACTGACTTCAGGAAAAACTCAGCATGCAAACCTTATGTTTTAATCTAGCAATGTGTTTATGCAAACAATAAATAAATGAATGAACAATTCTCTTCCAACTCTTCCTCATTGCGAAGTCCTTTGGAGATAAAGTGATTAACGCTCACTGAGCAGCTCCACCCTGTAAAACCACTTTTCTTTTTGCATTGTCTTGGTTATTAAGCAACACTGACACCGAGAAGAGGTGTGGTGATGTTCCTGTAGATAAGCTGGTAAAGTCCAGGAGGGAAAGTGCTGCAGAAGCCACACACTCCTTCTAAGCACTGATAGATATGATGGCACCAGCAGAGGTAGTGTGTGTGTGCATGTAAGTGACATAGATCCTGTGAGACGGCAGATTCAAACCAGGCAGGTCAAACATTCATTCAACTGTATTTTCAGTCTAATGAAAACAAAGTCTTGAAAGTAGGAAAATAGTGTCTTTAAGGTGCACTTTGGAGCACAGCGAGAGGATTTGCCCAGCGACAGAATCGTCATGGGAAGCCAAACCAAAACATCAACCCCATCAAGACCTTATCCAAGGCCAAGAGACAGTAAAATGAGCTATTTCCCCCCATGGAAACCACATGGGTTCTTATCTCTATAGATAAGAAACTAAGCAGCTTTGACCCACATAGGAGCCTGGTAGAAATTCTTCACAAAGAGTTCCAGGCGTTACATGAATCGCTGGAATTCAGCCAGAAGCAGGTGGAAACTCTGGCTTCGGAGAAGGCCAGCCATCCCTTACTGAGGGGTTGAGGTTGTTTCCTTTGGCACTGTCACTCTTCACTTCTCACTCTTCTTCTTTCCGACCCTTTCACGGTTAATGGTAACCCCCCCTGTCATTATAATAATATGAACTGCGCTCAAACATCAGGCCCAGCTTGCTGACACACATCAGCACTTTGCACGATTCACACAAACGCACACACGCAGTGTATATTTACAAGCACACATGCAGACATTTATACACAGAACCATGTCGCGCACTCAGCTGGCAGACACATGCACGCAAAGAAGCAGTGGGATGCACACACACACGCTCCAGTAACGTGCATGCAACCTCATTTTTGTGGTTGGTTCATGAATACACTGAGTGTGCGTAAGGCTGGTACAAGAGAAAAGAGCTTAAAGATTTTTTAATCGGCCGCAGGAGATGAAGCCAGACGTTTCCGGGCTTTATTGTTGTTTGCGATGGTGTAAGATCAGTATTCTTTACAGAGTTTCAGTTCAATAAATGAGCTGATTAGAAAAGAGATAATTTTGTAAATATAAAGTTGACAACAGTAAGTTAACAACAAGTTTAAGCTAAAGGCTAATAAACATTTTCATTATGAATAATTCTGCAAAAAGTTTTTTTTTCTTTGATTAGAATAAAAATATGCCTTTTTCTTTTCAAAGGAAGTCTGACGATTTGACACCAGTATCACAAATTTTAGAGAAGGTGACCTAAAATAAAGATCGCAAATGAATACTGGTAAAAATGATAAAAGATAAAGAAAATAAAGAAAAATGAATAAATATGTGTGCCACTACCATAGAGTTAAAATGGAATTCTTAAAGTGGGTATTTTTACTATATTTTTAACCTTTTAATTATAAATTTGTTTAATAAATGAAAATGAAACCAAATAACCCTAAAAGCAAATTAAAATGCTTATATATCAAGAAACAAGCTGACTGTTGCAGACCTAATAAGCCCAATACCCCGAGTGCTTGTGCATCTCAAGGCTTTTGGCTTTACCCAGATTTTTCTGTACATCGCACCAGAACCAACTGGGAGCAATGGTCAAACCCCCCTCTGGCATAAACTGCGTCATCGGACATCGACCCAATTTAACATGAACCGTGCCAATCTGGATTAGTCATCTTCTCAAACAACATGCTTGATTCTATTGACAAAGACAGATGCTGGAGTTTAATGTGTAAACACTGCCACTGCTCAGATTTTCTCCACCATCAGATCAGCTGTGGTTTCTGCCACAAGTTCTTATTGATTTATTTATTTTTTCTTAAAATCTGTCTGGAGCCACGTCCTCTGAAAATGACCTCATCACACACAACTGGCAGTCTGGTCAAGGAGCCAGCGGCTAATCTCTGCTAATCCTTTGCTATATTAAAAATGAAGGGGCGGTTTCATGAGAGTTTAGTGGACTTCGTATGTACATAGTTTGGTGAAGCATGACGTACCTGTATTGATTTGATGAATGACCTCAGTGAGCCTGTTAGATTTTGTCATGTTTGCTGTTCGCCGCAGCTGTCCGGTGCTTTACCCTGATTGTGAAATATCCTCTTATGTAAGAGTGTTTCATGTGTGTTATCGTCTGCGTCTGATGGGTGATTTAGGGTTTAACAATGCTGTTTGCCTTGGACAGTCATCATCTTCAAAACTTGTCTTATCACTGAAGGAAATAAATATTACAACAGACTCACACAGCTGCTTGCTAATAATTATTTTAAATGTTGATTTTGATTCAAATTTCCATCTAACAGCATGGTGCTGTTTGGGTTTGCATCTTGCAGATTTCTTGTAAGAATACAAGCTTGGGTAGGCTAGTTCCTTCCTTTTTAAGCTCAGTCTGATTGGCCAGAAACTTGTGCAATAAGCACTAAAGATTTACATATTTAAGAATTAAAATTTGAATGCCACTAATCTTTGTTATGATTATTAACATGTTCTGATTATTTTATTTTTGGTTAAGTTGTCCTTATCAGTTTGTACATGTTAATGTGTCTAATACAGTTACCAGAGTTAACTTTGGTGTTCCACAGGGTTCTTTTCTTGGACCACTCATTTTCTCTTTGTACATGCTTCCTCTTGGAAATATCATCAGGGAAGACGACATTAATTTCCTTTCTTCCCTATTTACAGTATGCGGTCTGATGAAACTACTCAGTGACTTAAGTTACAAACTCATCTTTGAGACATAAAAGCCTGGCTGACCCAAATTTTTCAACTTTTGAATTAAAAGAAAACAGACCACAGCTCTTCAGCCTCAAAACCTCAGAGATTCCATTTTTTTCAAATTATGTAGTTACTCTGGATTGCGTTACATTGCCTTCGGCTGTGAGGAGCCTTGGATACATCTTATTTATTTATTTAACCTTTGTTTTACCAGGCAGAAGCTTGAGATCAAATTATCTCTTTCATGAGCTCGGCCCGGCCAACATGGCAGCACGAACACAGACGAGAGGGGATTACACAGGACAACACAATACCTAACAAAATTAAAACATTAAAGAATATTAAAACAAAGAACATTCACCAGGTCAAAGCTCATCATGTAGCAAAGCACCGGCACAAATCTTTAACTAGGACTTGACAGTTAAGTCAAACATAAAGTGTCCATTTATTTACATACTAAACGTGTACCAAAATCAGAAGGATCCTTTCTCAAAGTGATGTAGAGAAATTATGTTACGTCATAGAATTCATCTGGGTTTAACTACTACAATGACATTTTACCCGGTTGTTCAAATTATTAGGCGTGTTTTAATTTTTTATATTCTTTTCCGTATGCAAACATTGTATCTTTTATGACATGAAGCACTTTGTAACCCCTCTGGTTGAATTATGGGCACAAGGTGTTCTTTGTTTAATGGCATTTATTTGCACAGGTGCTGTCAACCATACCGTGAGAACGAACACAAGAACACATAATATATTTATATCACATAAACATTCTCTTAGAGAATAAACATATTTCAACCACACGAAACATATTATTCAATAGCTTAACGGTTACAAACTTGTAAGCTTATAGCCATCACGTTCCATAACGTAGTAGGTTAAGTGTCACGTGAACTCGGCTAACACATTAACAAATAAGGAAATAAAACACAAGCCTGCATACCTTATTGGTCGCATTAACTCAAAGGGGGTTAAATGAAATCCTCCTGTTGCGTGAGTCTACTTATATCATGATATCATGCAGCCCTTCGTCAGGGCATAGTGAGCAACAAAAGAAATCCTGACTTCAACAGCACCAAAACTTTGGTTCCACTATAAATGCTCATTTAAACACATTTTAAATTACAATAACATAAATGAAAAATATTTCTTTTTAACAAGCGTAAATTATTAATTTGTTAAACTCAAAATTATGAAATGAACTTAAACTCTGCCACTGATGGCAGCTGCACACGTTGTGCTACTAATGTACGAAAATGGCTTTATAAATAAAATGTATAGTTGATTAATGGCTGTTACTTCTCTGCAGGAGCAAGTCATTTATGTTCTGTGGCCTGTATGCTGCACTCGTGTTTTGCGGCCAGCACTTCATGAGGGAAAGGCCAAAGCTGAACCTGCGGCGGCCGTTAGCGCTGTGGTCTCTCAGCCTGGCCGTCTTCAGGTGAGTCACATTCAATCTTCAGCAGACAGTTACACCCTCACCCAAGAACTGTTACCAGAGGGGGAGGACAACGTAGGCGCTGTGTAGCTCCGCAGAGGCTCGACGCACACCTCTTCCACACCTGACGTGCACCCCTGCCACGCAGACGGTGGCTGTGTCCGAATGTCCACCCTACTCCCTAACCCCTCCTTCACTACATGGCTGCACTATATAGCACACTACATTGTGACTCATTCTCTTGGCAATTCGGACACGAAGCTGCCTATTTTTCCCTCGCCGCAGACCACGTGACTACCAGCTTTTCTTTTCGAGTTCAGAGAATTAGTTAATTTATTTCAAATCTATAACCTAACAAAAACTTTTTCATGTTAAATTAACTTGATGAGTGTTACTGAATTTTCTAATACCTCACAAGACTTTAAGATAACCCAACAGGGTTTCTGTGTTTGTCTACAGAGATGGTGGACAACTTGTAGCAGGTGAAGTTTAAGACTCTTAAGGCTGTGGCCACTCGCATCACAAAAGGCATTTTACATGCAATTTGTTGTTTCTTTTACATAAAATGCACCAAAAACACTTTATTCATGTGAAGATTGTGTAGAATTGTTGTTAAACTTGGCCAGTAAAATACCAGCATGGCATTAGAGGCAATGTTTTTTGCAGGAAACATATTCTATACTTCACTGAAGCGTAGCTGTAGTGTCCTTTTAAGGGTTTATTGACCTCCTATTGATAAGTTATTGAGCTTTTATGGCTTGAACTGTGCTCTCTGCTGCATTGATGTCTTTTATTGGAAGGAAATTCACAAAACAAAGTTTTACATAATTACATGCATCACTACTTCAAACTATTTGTATGGGGACCTTCGTATTTTGCATAAAGTTTGGGTGTCAACTGTTTGTTTATGTTGCTCTGCAGTATCATTGGAGCAGTCAGGACTGGAACATACATGTTGCATGTCCTTACAAATGGCGGCTTCAAAGAGTCCGTGTGTGACAACAGTTTCTACCGAGCACCCATCACCAAGTTCTGGGCCTACGCCTTTGCTATTAGCAAAGCCCCTGAGCTGGGTAAGACCTCCTCATCTCTCCTGCTGCAAACCTGAACATCCAGTGTTGTGTTTAAGACTGAGCTCAGTTTGGTTGAAATGTATTATGCTGACTTTAGTTGAATTTACTCATTAATATGAATGTTTACTTTAATATGAAGCAGATCCTGCACACGGTAGCTGTGTTTACAACAGACAGCATTAAGGACAGAGAAAAAAAATTGAGATTCTCCCTCATATCTGCTGAATATTAAAAGAAATATAAAATACTTTTAAAATCTGCATAGGAAACTACAGCAGCAAGGCAATAACAGAGTCGTAAAGGGTTCAGTTTGTGTTGTGACATTTGCTTTGTCCCTTCCAGCCTACCGTACTAGCATAGTTGAACAGTAGAGCTGAGCAACAGATTTAATCCCAATTCAATTAAACTGGATTTAACTGTGAATATTGACCACACTTAATATAACATACTGGCAGTTTGAGTCTGAGTTTGAGGGAGTCTGAAACGTTTCCCAAACGGCCCTTTTCTGTTCCATATGTACAACCCAGACGGGTCTTTATTTACAACCTAATAGCATAATTGCATCAGAGCCCACTCACAACATGGGCTAAATTGGCTGTATTACACACTGTGTTTCTAAGAAGTTAAAAAACTAACCCCAGACAAAATGATGAGCATCAGGAAGTGAAGAGACTGTGACAGAAAAAGAACATGGACGAATATGGAGCTGGAAATGATGTTACATGTCCATCCTTCCACTTGTGTCATGTTGCCTGGCAACTGATTGAAATTTCCGTAGGTGGTTGATGTCAGCTCGTGTTGACAGTGATTTTTATTTTTGATCACCACATTTTATTCACGAGGAAAATTAGTTCGAGATAAAGTTTGGAATTGCGACATGATTTTACAGCATTTAGCTGTCATATGATGTTTAAATTATTAAGTCATTATCACATATGTCACATTAACACTGTGATGCTGTAACGGGAAGGTTACCTGTTGCAGAGTTCATGAATTCGTACATAATTCAACAGTTCCGATTTTAAGGTTGTTGATATTTACATTTTATTAAGCCTGTAAAGAAGTAAAACATTATATTTTTATAATTCCCACTCCCTGGGAATCATTGGGAAAAGTAACAAAAATAAAGAATGCCAGAAGCAGAACCCTGTCCGTGGGAAATCACTAGCACAGACCTTCCTCTTCGTCTTCTTCTTCCTTTCTTTAGTGTTGGTGGTTTGCATCTGAGCATGCTCCATGTCTTTTCAGTGTTTGGTGTATTTCTGTGGCAGTGTTGCAGCACCACTCGCAGGCCTGGCGTTGATACCGCCGTCTTTTCACTGGAATTGTATGGATGCACCTTTTGTGGAAAAACTTAGTCTGTACAAAAACGTTTTTAAAGAAATTGTTTACTATCTGTCTAAATCCTCAACATTTAACACTTTTTGGGGCATGTTCCTTTGAGCACAATTATCTTAAGAGCTGAATCTCTGATTGTTTATGGCACCTCGGCTTATTACTTTTGCCTCCTCCTGCTGGGCCTGACCTCAACATCTGCCTCCGTATCCTGGAGCAATTAGAGCTGGTTGCTGCTGAGGCAGGAAGAAAAACCCATCAGGGCTTGATTGAAATGGAGAAGTTTCTTCAGCCATGAACAGGAAGGATATGCTCACCTTCCTACTGTAGGTTATACACACTGCAAAACATTTACACATCATAAGCATTAGCATTATCATAATATTAGGGTAAAAAGGATTCAGACTATACTTAAGTGCAGGAAGATAATTATATCTGGTAAGCTGTCCAAAAACAATAAAAAGGATTCTAGGCTTTAGACAAGTGAGAAGTGGCTTTAAAGTTGCAATGTGATCTCAAACTAATCACTATTTGTGACTAAGCCCGTTTTTACTGTATTCTATCAACATAAAGAGTAAGTCAATGCTCACTTCTCTTTGCTTTTTGTACATTAGAAGATCACTTCAGTTGTAATAATCAGTTAAATATTATATAAAATCAAGACCTGAAAAAAAAAAAGTCCTTTAGCTGAAGTATAAATCCTTTCTACCACCTGTCAGCTACTTTGTTAAAGAGGGTCCTGCTTTGATTTGTATCTCTGAAACTGTTTATAATGTTTCTCACTACATTCCCATAAATAATCAGACTTCTGTCTCCAACATCTGCACAGCAGCAATGATGTCGAGAAGATGTCCCCTTGCTTCCTTTTCCTGTTTTCTCTCTCTGAATATCTGAACCTGATCTAGCTTCATAGATGTGTGCACGACCGTCTGATGACAAGTAGATTTTACAGCTGTTTCACTAGCAAACCTCATTAACACTGAAAAATGATATGAAATAAAGGAAAACTGACATAGGCTGCTGTTATCAACATGGGACACAAAAAAGAAAAACACACATAAGTCACACTGAACTATAAGTCGCATTTATTTAGACATTTATTTTACAAAATCCAAGACAAAGAATGAGCATTTAATCTGGAAAGGCATGTTATTTAACTACACAATAGCAAGCGGAACAACAGGCTGAATATGTGTCCAGTATGTTAACGTAACACCAGGTTTCCTCCAGGATTTTTTTAGACTGTGAGGGAGAATTGAGCTGATTGAGGTGTTGAGAAAGCACAGAAAGGTTGACATCACATTTGCCATTTAAAGACACCGACACTGCAGTATACACAACCCCGCTCTGCCATCAACAAAGTTTCATGCTATATATGAAATAACTGGTCATACTCTAAGAACATGGCTAATAATCTTACGCATTCTGCTTTCGCCCAGTATATTGCCCACTAAACAAGATTATAAAAGAACTTTTGGGTGGATGTAACACTGTAAGACGGCACTTTGGTCGACAGTGTTGTTTTTAGAGTACTTTACAAGTAAAATACAATTGAATTGGATAAGACTTAGACAGGCTATTTTTGCAGTACATTGAATTCATAGCAGAATGATCAGTCTCCATACTTGGCTCTGGTTTGTGTTGATGATTTCTTTTCCAACGTCTCTCACCAGGAGACACAGTGTTCATCATCCTGAGGAAGCAGCGCCTCATCTTCCTGCACTGGTACCACCACATCACCGTGCTGCTTTACTCCTGGTACTCCTACAAGGACCAGGTGGCGGGCGGCGGCTGGTTCATGACCATGAACTACATGGTTCACTCCCTCATGTACACGTACTTCGCAGTACGAGCGGCCGGCCTGCGGGTGCCCCGCCCCTGTGCCATGATCATCACAGTTGCACAGATCCTGCAGATGGCGATGGGCCTATCCGTCCTGGGCCTGGTGTACCTCTGGATGCACGAGGTGCGCTGTCCCTCCTACGTGGACAACATTACTTGGGGCTCACTCATGTACCTCAGCTACTTGGTCCTTTTTGCCTCATTTTTCTACAACAGCTACCTCAAAGACTCTTCCAGGGATAAAGGATCCAAGGCAGAGTAACGTGTTATATTAAAATGTGTCGCCAGCAGAAATGACAAACAGCTAAATGGGTGTAAATGAGTGAGTCACAGCTGGTTTACTGGTTATTTGGTGTTCCTGCTGTTACTGATTGACTTTTTATTGTCATCTGCAGCTCAGATGTCTTAAGTTGTAGGAAGTACTTGGCACATTTTAATTTGATCTCATTTATAGTTAGGAGAATAAGGGAGAGGAGATGCACTATTTTAGTACTTAATTTTATTTTAAATAATGTCTTGGTTACTTAGATAATGGAAAAAAAAAAAAAACACGAGGACCAATAATCTTTTTTAAAATGTGTTTTAAAAAGTTTGCCTTTAATATATTTGTTAAACTGATCTATAGAAAAAAAGCACTTACTGAGTTTATAAAAGTCTTATTAAATGTGCAATGCTGCATTCAGGTGTTTACTCAGTATAAAGCCTGTAAGAGCACTGACTGTATAAGCACTTGTAGAAACTCAGAATCTTTTTGTTTTTGTTCATTCAGTAAAAGACCAGAAATGTGAAAAGTATGGGTTTTTTTCTGCATCTCCAGCTGAGGAGCAGTTTAGAGATTTTAATAAGGTACAGGCAAGATTCTCCCAAACCTCGCTGGCGTTTAACCAGCATTCAGAAAAAATGCTCATTTTTACATTTCTATTCTAGTAACAAAAACAACAAAAAAAATCTCCAAACTTTGGATTTTTCCAGTTTTCTACTTAGCATTCAGAAATTTTTATAAACAGTCTTTAAAGAACCTAAAAACACCCGAAGTTACATCACTGATGCGTTCAGGTGCAATAGCTGGGATATGAAAAAACAACACAAACAAACAAAACTAGTTGTTTAGTAAACAACTAAAGACAGAATTTAAAAAAATTGTTGCATTGGTGGGTCTCTGCTCTTTGTGGATGATGTGGTTCTGTTGGCTTCATCGGGCCGTGATCTTCAGCTCTCACTGGAGCGAT
>JBAMHW010000024.1:3648627-3677577 GCA_037177495.1 Rhadinocentrus ornatus | reverse complement strand
GAGGGTCAGAATTCTAGCTGATAGACAGGTGTTCAAATACTTTTTTGCAGCTGTATCATACAAATAAATTGTTACAATTATTATTATTAAAAAATAAAAAAAATTGTTGGCATTACATGGTGACTAACAGTAGATGTGCAAATTTATTTTATTTTATTTTTTTACATTTTGCTAAAGGGTCAAATAAAGAGTTAAAAAAATATTTTTAAATTTTCTCCCCATTTTTACTTGAACATCTCCTTTCTCATTTTAGTACAACTTCAGCATCTGTACAATTCAATTCATTTAATATATTACAGAGAAAAGGGTAGTTTTGGTTTAATTTCAGGACTTAACATCAAATAGTCGTTTAATTAATTTATTCCGTTTATTTTAGGGATTTCTTTCTGTAATGTATCTTATTAAATTGTAGAAAGCTAATAAAGAACAATCAAAATGCACATTTAAAGAAAAAACAAAAAACAAAACTGGCAGCGTCACAAAACTCCCCATAATTAAGTGTTTGGCGCCCTCTTGTGGTGAGTTTTCTCTGCGTCTGCTGCCTCCCTTTCTCTCATTTTAGCACCATAATGAACAGCAGCTGCGCACAGCCCGGCACGCGGTGGTTTCACGCGACGGCGCCTTCAGTCACCATTAAAATACAATATTTTTAATTAAATATTTTATTTCATAAAATGTTTTTACTTTGGTAACTTTAGAACCAGTGTGATGAAATTTGCAATATAATGCAAGAATAATTTAGTGCATTAATTAGTGCTGCAAGGAAGTTAAAAAAAAGACATAAATAGACACTGTAATTAATGATCAGAAAGTCAGTTTTTGGTTTATTTATCTTGAGACAGCTCCGGTGAAAAGTAATTAAATAGGCAGTTGTATTTATAAGATGTTTTCTGATATTAATATTTCTTGATTTTTTTATTTCTTTATTTATTTTACTTTTAAGTTGATCATGGGGATTTATTTGGAAAGAGGTGGCTCTTTTCTCACATACGTGTTGCATTGAATATTATTAGTATATGGATGATCCGTGATGCCTTAAGATGTGATATTTTGGTACTCGTAAAGAGCTCTGTTCTACTTGCTATTCTTTTGTTTCGCTGGACAAGCAACGTGCAGGAATTTTACTGCTAAACAATTATTTTCACACTTGAATGAAAAAAAGAGAAGCAAAGCAACATAATAAACATGATAAACCTAAAGGGTGAAGACTGAAGCAGATGTATAAATCAGCACAAGACAGCAGACACCACAAACTGATGATCTGACTGTGAAATCTGTTTCCAGGAATCAGGAAGGACATATTATCAACATCAACACCTCAAAACCAGACAGCCAACCAGGAGTCCAAGTTGCACACAGTCACGCACGTAAAGCTCCTAAAAAGATGCTTAAAGAGGATAAAAACAAACCAAAAGAAAATGGGTGAAGTTGGCTGTAAACAGTAAGGAGGCTTCCAGTGAGGGGGGAGGAGTTAAAGTTTAGCCCCCCAGCTGCTGAGTCCGGATCAGAACACAGCACGTTGGTGTGAGGACGGAGGACATCCGTGATGAAAGAGGACATGAGACCACAGCAGATCCGTCTCTGCTGATCCCGATGAGGACATAAACGTGTCCTGTGGAGGATGAAACCGGCTGCGGCTGCTCAAAACAAGGAGATCCGGGTCGCAGCAACGTTTTCCCGCAGCGTGGAGGAGCTGGGATGAGACTGAATCTTTCTCTCTGAGCACAAGAGGTACGGGGCTGAGTGATGAAGCTGTGTTATAAAACACCTGGAGGGCTTAAAACACAATTTACTACGCTTTAACAAACAATCAGTAAAATTGTTGGAATAATAGATAAGAAGCCCCCATTTTTTAATATTTATCTTCCAATTAACCAGCACTGGTTGTAATCTTTTAGAGCAACAAGTCTTCGGGCTTTGTGAAGGTCTTTCAGAGTTTTTCTTGGACTTTTGCTGCATTTTCTGCATTTGCAGACCAGTCCTTTCACCTGCCCATTTTCAAAGGCATGTGTTTGTTAGTTGGGGTACTTAGCTCTGACCTGTGAGTCATTCAAGTATAAAAATGCTCCTAACTCAAGGGATGAACCAGTGTTGTGTTTACAGATAAAAGACAACTTAGCAAAGAACCAGTTTTAACAGAAAAGGACAGACAGAATACAGCATTTTTGCACCGGCAAGGTGATTCCAATGGTCCTTAAAAATTTGGAGAAACTGTACAAAAGGAGACAAAAAGAAATATTGGATAAAAAAACTAAATATTGGTAACAAAATCTGAAAGTGATGTCCTTAAGAAACAGGAACAAATCCAGCAAAGATCTAACACAGGACCTGAGAGATGCAGGTGGACGTTGACTTAATTCTTCAATTGGCTGAAGCCTCATCAGAAATGGTTTTAGAAAGGTGGCCATTCCCAAGGAAGAGAAAGAGGGAGAAACACAAGAACTGGACTGAAAAGAGGTCTGATGGAGGGATGATGCCTCCCCAGAGCCCAGACATCACTATTATTGAAGCGGTGTGAAATCATTTGGACAGAGAACGAAACAAATGGTGGAAACATCCAAAGAAGATTTTTGGAAAGTTCTTCAAGAAGTCCGGGGAATTGTGTAAATAAATTATAGAAAGCTCATCTGAAAGGGTTCAGAGTGTAGAATAAAGCTGCTCAGATTAAATATTCTCTTTCAAGATTAATTATAAGTATAAAATCTTTATTTTCCTCATCAAATGAAACTTTATTTATAAAGAGCTTTTCATGCTGAAGGGAACACAAAGTGTTTTACATGGTAAAAAAGCGATTCATGCATATCAAAAATAAAATAAGCCTTTACACACATCAAAATAGATAACATGAAAAAAACCTAAAAACAAACACTAATTAAAGTCTCTTTTAAACACAGTTGCACACACACATGCAGACACACAAACAAAACAGTCTCCCCCCCCCCCCCCCCCTTCTGTACAATCATGACTCCCTGATTTCTGTCTCTAAAGTGAATGTAGGTATAAAATAGTAAAAGTGATGAACATCTGGCTTGATGCTGCTGTGAGGAAACAATATCATGGGGATCCATTCACACCAAGAGCCAGTCCACCCATGTTCACACAGGCCACCGCCATAGCAACCACCCAGATCAAGGCGGGCTGGGGTCTACACCACAGCCGTAAGGCTGCAGTGCAGGATCCCAGTCACCCAGACAAGAGCAATAACCCCATGAGGATCCCCATGAGGAAAAACACTGGAGTTAAAACAAAGTTTGAATAACCCTAACTAAGAGCAGCAATAATTACATTACATAACAGTCATTTAGCTGACGCTTTTATCCAAAGCGACTTACAATGGTCAGGCAGTAGCGTTAAGGGTCTTGCCTAAGGACCCAACCGGAAGGTGTTAATTTTCGTCCCCTGGGGGATTCGAATCCTGGTCTCCCACATGGGAGACTGATGCTCTACCAATTGAGCTAACCAGCCACAATAATATAATTGTAATAAAAATACACATTCGGAACGTCATAAAATAACAAATTTTTTAATATATAAATATATATATATTGCAGGTGATCAATTAATGAATGAAATTTTTTTCTCCTGAGGAAAATTGTAATAAAGATGGCAAATCTCTGATTTCTGTTTTTAGTTCTTTTATTTCACTAGAAACACACCATTATGTATTGCAAGTATAGCAAAGTTATAAAGTACTCATGTAGCAGGCTGTGCAATGTAAGAGGTGGTGGAAAAGTTAGATTACTAAAGTAAAAATGTACAGCCGTGCAGAAACAATTACTTTGCAGTTAAAGTAAATGAGTATATTTTGTATAAACGCCAATATTAGAATATTATTACCAAGGAATCGTTGTGTAAGCAGCATGTCATTCCCCAGATACATCTGCGATATTATCAGGTGGTTAATCAGCTTCAATTCAGTTAATGTTAATTTTCTCCGTTTCAGAACAAAAACTAAAGAAATCTAAAACAATTAAGTGAAAAGAGCAATATTTTCCTTTTTAAAGATGGAAGAAGTTGAACTTTTATCAACTAAACATGCTTGATATATCAAGTTATTTGTTAATGATTCACCTTTTTTTATATTTAATTTTATTTGTTTGAGGTGGAATTTTTGTGGAAATATTAAATATTTGCACACTTGATGATTTTTATACATTTCTAGTTTTTGATCACGGCAAAAAGGAATTTTCCTTTTTTCCTTTTATTAAGAGTAACTGTAGTAAGTGAGTCCTAAACCTGCAGAAAACAAACTTATTTTACCCGTGCATTAAGAACATGGCTGATACTCCGCTCTGCAAACTGCGGTTTTACTCTGTCAGCTCAAAATATTTCAACACCTGGTTTTGAAACAGTTATTTGAGACTATTTATTTCATCCAGAACTAATTTAGAAAAAATCCTGGATCCAGATTAAAGTTACCAGAAGTTAATCTCTTAACCTCTGTAAGAATTTTCTGCACATCTTCCAAACTTTTTGAACAATCCTGAATTATTTGACCTCAAGTCCAGTGGACAGGAATCTGTTTTGTGGTAAAATTGTTCACCAGTCTGAATCAGATGGTTGAACTGCAGAAGAAAAGTTGCAGGGACAAGTCGTAATCAGTGTTCGTGTTAATCTGGCCCCGAGGGGGGAGCATGTTTACGTCCTCGGTGAGCTCATCTCTGCTGCAACCAGAGGCAACATGATCATTATCATCACACCTAAATCTCATGATTGATTAGTGCAAAGGTGACTCTTGCAGCCCACTGTGAACATATTGATGGCATTCCTTCTTATCTCCTGTGGTTCAAATCATTTTATTAATAAATCAACTATTTAAATCTATTAAGTGGTGAAGAAAAATGGGGAAATGGTTTGTATTGTTTTGTTGGAGCAACTTTTCAATGTAAAGTAAAGCAAAGAAAAGCAAATAATTCTCACCTTAAAAATAGTTTTATTTTCCATTAATTAATGATGTAAAATTCACTATTTAACACAGCAATATTATAACTTGTGTAATTTAAAGAGTCCCAAAACTGCATCATGGTTGTTTTGCTGGTTCTGAGTCCTTCAGGTGTGATGAAGCTGTTGTCTGTTTTCTTGCAGTGAAGATCTGCTGGTGGTCGTCATGTCCCTGTGGATGATTCTTCCTGTCAGCCTGCCCGTCTTCACCATCACAGGAATATGGGTGGTGTGAGTCCCGGAGACTTTTCTAAACGAACTGTACACGAGCCTTTCATGTCTGTTTGTTGATGTAAAGTTTTAAAATGTGTTTCTGAGAGATTTCATCAATGCGGAGCCAGTAAACTATCTTGAGTTTGGAAAAGATTTCAGAGAAATTTGCTAACTTGAGCAGATAGGGTTTAAATAAAAAAAATAAATCTTTATGAATAAAAGTAAGCTTTTTTTTAATGTTGTGTTTACTGAGCATGTCTGATGACATAGACAATATATGAATATGTGGCCACAGACTACTAATACATGGGAATGAGTAATGAATTAGAGGCCACGCATTAGTTATGTGTAGGAAGAGAAGCTGTGGCCACATCATAATGGGCAAGCTCCCTCATAGTAGCAGCAGTGGCACAAAAAGTGGGTATGCAATATATGCGGCCCATAGGGGCGCTGCACCAGGGGGGGGTGCAGATTTGGAATATGCATTTTCTGCTTATAACAGTTTTTGGGTATGTGTAAATGATATGATCATCATGAATAACAGAGGCACGTTACTCATTAGAAACCCCCTGCCCCTAGTTCTCTTACCCTAGATGCTCCAGTGTGGTCTAGGGGGCGCGCGCTCTCGAGGGAGTGTGCGCTGTAGAGCGAGCGTTTTCACTTGAATCATCTTGTAAATGATCTGGAGATAAAGATGGACAGACAAAAAAGGAAGCTGTCAGTGGCTCAAAATAGGAGGCTGAAGAGGGAGGAGGAGACAGATTTTGTTGGGATAAAAAATAAATTTCCCTAAGTGGCTGAAAGACAGCAGGTAAATTATGTCAAGTGTAGCTCAAGCTTCTTTGTGCGGACGCTAGTAAATATTCAGGTTAGCTTCGGCTAGCTAGTTTTTGTAAAACGACAGGTTTCTGTTGTCTTGCAACTGTGTACTGGAGCCTATTTCCAGAAAGCAGGTTTAGTCAAAATTGAGTTATTTCACGCAGAGAGTTAAAGGAAACTGAGTTCAGCTGGAGTCTGAGTCAGTTACCATGGTAACAGACTCTCTAAGACTAACCTGCTTATTGGCAGGTTTAGACCCAGTTTATCCTCTTCAGCTGCACATTCAGATTAAACTAAATCGCTAATCAGATGATGCGTTGTCATTTTTTTGTCTTTTGAAAGCTCAGTGGGCATCAAATCACCGGAAGTCTGATCAGACCTGGTTTAGATCCTTGATCCCGATGATTTTCTGTTTGAGCACTTTCGATTTTCCCTGCGATCCGTTATTTATCTGAATAATATTCTCAGCCTCATTTGACTTTCCAAACTTTTTCTAATAAAAAAAGAAATCTTTGTATCATACTCCGTTTTTTTTCTGAGTGAAAGTTTTCATGTAATGATGATGCGCAGCACGTTTCCATGGCAACCGTTTGTTGATGCTTATGTGGATGCAGAAGATGGAAGAGCCGTCATGAACTCTATGCAATAAATACTTCTATTTACTTCGTGTCATATAAAGACAAATACAATCATTTACTTTTCTATTTCCTGTAAGTGGCTATGCAGTTTAGGATTTTATCATTTTAAAATTCAAATTTATATTTTACAATATTTATTTATGAATCCCTTTTCATGCTAAATGCTTCATAAAGTGCAGTTTTTGTACTGCAGGACATTTGATCATCAATTTGTGCCACAACTGACCTTTAACTAATGTTCTAGTAATTATATTTCTATTGGAGTTTTACGAATTTTTATATGGTCATATGAAGTTTAAAAGTACACTCATCTAGGCTATATACTGCCACTGTAGTAGTTATATACTTCTAATCCACATTTTAGTTTTTGAAGTATACTTTAAGTATACTTTTATTAACTTAAAATGTTCCAATTTAGTTCAAAGAAGTATTAAGTCAGTAAACCTTCTATTACACTACAAGTACACTGTCCATAGTAAACTAAAAGTTATACTCAAGCGTACTTAATAAAATAAGCTTCTAGTTTGCAAAGGGAAGCACGAGTCAACGACTTGACCTTATTCTGTAGCAAGTACAAGTTTTAGTATTAAAGGATAAATGGAAGTTTTAGTACTAATGTACTTAGTCTTAGACTTTTTGCTGTACTTTAGCCAAGTATACCTCACTATACTATTCTTAAGTATATAAAATACAGTATATAAAAAGTAAACTTAGAATTTACTACCTCAGTTTTTACTATAAATGTAGTACACTTAAATAAAGTACTTTTTGCTAAAGGTATGTTACAGTTGCCATGAGGAAAGTATCCAGCTACTTCTCTGTTTTCCACTGATAGAGTCTTTTAATCTCCTGAGTGGTTCAACTCAGAGTTAATTAAACTCGGTTGAAATTGAACGAGTGAGTTGCCTAAACTAGTCTCAAAACCAAAAACTCAGTTTGACAGTTCTGAGTAAACTCAGAGTTCTGAAACAGGTCCCTGATTGATTGAGTATTTACAATATAACAGATCATGACAGAAAATATCAAAAAAGTTGTTTGTGGTTATTTATTGTTCAGACAATTATCAAATTTAATGAGATGATGAATCATAAAATGGATCAAATTTAGAACTTAGAGTGATAGATGAATTTTTGATGTTTAAATCTGTAATTGATTTTCTAATACATAAATATAATATCTAATCTGAATCTAATGCAAAGGCACGGCATGTTACTATTTAGTGGCAACATTGTTACATTAAGTGCTGTCAGTTTTTCAGATGTCATCATTTCAGAGATAATATAATTTAAGTAACAGGACAGTATTTTGATATTGACCGCCGTTGGTCATAGTTAAAATATTATCAAATATAAAGAAAAAATGAATGAGACAACTTACTTTTGGTTTTCCCATGGCCTTCAGAAGATCCAAGTGATGCAACTTTCTGTTGTGCATGTGACTTGTGGAATGTGTTGTGGAACAGGACTGAGTGAAAACCCAGGGACACGACTTAAAATGGGCATTTGTACAAAAAAAAACCAAATAAAAATACTGATTAGTTAAGAAAAAATATTTTTGGAGATCAGATGAAATATAGGAATACTCAAAAATGCAAAAAAGCTAACATATTTTTAGGATTTTATTAAATATATCTTATTCCAAAGTGTAATGTTATAGAGTGAGGACAAGTGAAAAATGCAACTTTAAAGTGTTCAAGATAGGTTTTATTAATCTTCCGAGCACGAATTTCAAATTTGGGAGCATATCATTGTGCAGGACAGTTAGCTGAATAAGAAAATGCATTTTACTATTAATTTTCATGTACATTTACACATGTAATGTCCTGGGGACAGAAATGACACCCATTAGGTTCAATGGCCCATTTACACTTTTTATTCCAGTTGTTATTTACAGCTATTTACGCTACTATTCACCTGCTATCCTCACAAAACCAAGTGTAACTCAGCTGGTTTTTGGCCCACCAGCCATAGAGGAGCATTATTTTTGTTCTTTTCAGACACACATCACTCATTGATCTTTGACTGTTCATGATTGGACATTACTGTCAATTTAAGCTATCTGATTGGTGGGAAGTTAGACAGGAAGTGACATAACACAGTCATAATAGAGGTCTCTTGGCAATATAGAGATGATGGTGATCTCTTTTTATGATAAAATTCTGATAAATAATGGTGTTATCATGGATCACTCATGGATTTACCAGATAGAGTCTCCGAATAAACTCTACATTTTGTGGCTGGATTGTAAACCTCCAGGACGGGATATAAATGCCTGCAAAACTTCTGTATATCATCTATCTATGACAATTAACCAGATAGAGTTACACACTACCGTTCCTGAGAAATATTGCAATAGTGCTTAGGGGCGCCGGCGATCTAGTGGAGTTTAAAGGGTAAATATACTCAAGAAGAAGGGGGACCTGGCTGGGAAAAATGTATTATAGTATGTTTTTGCAGTATATGCTTGTTGATACTACACAAGCTCATGCAAGGACCTAAACTTTATCAAACTGTAGAAAGATGATTGTGTGGCTCTTAGAAAGAGTTTACAATGATCTTCCTGGACCAGATGTCTCTTAATAAGTGTGGTTACAGTCTACCTATTTCCCATGCGGCGATCACAACGGCCTCAGCTGCCTGTACAAAGTTCATGTATGCAAAGCGTGTCCTTTTTTGGAAGGCATAAGCAACGACGGGCTGTTTATTCTAAGACTGCGTAGGAGAAGAGTAATCCTTGACATTCCTGGTGCTGGGTCTGGTCATGGCTTTTCTAACATTTGCCGTCCACTATCCCTCCTGCTTTTGGCTTTATTTAGTCAGTTGCCCACACACAGCATTTCATCTGCAGCTCCTCAAATAACAATAGCACGTAAAAACAGCAGCTTAGATGATTCAAATTAGTGAGACATACATCATGGGATAGAAGAGGGTAAAGCTGAAGTACAGTTCAGTTTTTCCCCTCACATTACAATCAGACCTGCTTTTGTCAATCGAGAAAGGGATATAAGACCTAAAATTTTTAACTTAAGTTGCACATCTAGACTCACTGGCCACTTTATTAGGCACACTCGTTCAATTGTTGTTGTTTTTTTAATCCAATCACATGGCAGCACCTTGATGCATTTAGACATGGTGAAGGTGACTTGCTGAAGTTCAAACAGCATCAGAATGAGGAAGAAAGGGGATTTAAGTGACTTTAAGTTCAGGAAGCAGTGGCAGGTGGAACATCTCACCATGCTTTTGTATCTGCAGTCGTGTGCTGAGCCCTGGGGCAGAGGAAGGAGCAGAAGCTGGAGAAACCAGGAAGAGCTGGTTGTCTTGAGAAAGGCTTGACAATAAAAAACATAGAACCTGTGGGTATTAGTGAAGTTGCAAAAGCTCAGTCAATCAGTAGTTCTTTATTCAACAACTGACCAAGATCAGTATGATCTTTACTTGCCTAAATCACTTTTTCTGAACCTGCACATTCTCTTGTTATCAGTGATCAATTGAGGCACTCCAACTATCCTGTTTAATCTTGCAGTTTACTATCAGAAGTCCAAATGTTTAGCTGATTCATGTGTTTCTTATCTGTGGATGTTACTGGCTGTTTTAACTGTGAAGTGAATACCACTACCATCCAAGACTACTTTCTGGACACATTTCCAAGCTTTGATAAAATTGTTTGCTTAATTCTTTGCTTTCTTTTCTATACGGAGGGGCAGCGGCTCCATGGCAAGGTCTCTCCAGATGTTTGAGCTCTTCACCTGATCTGTCAAGTAGAACCCAGCCACCTTCCAAAGGAAGCTCATTTAAGCTGCTTGTATTCACAAACTCTTTCTTTAGGTCACTATCCAACTCGCATGACCATAGGGGAGGGTTGGAACATACATAGACCAATAAATTGAGAGCTTTGCCTTTGACTCAGCTCTCTATTCACCACAATGGACCAGAGCAGCACTCTCATTACTGATGATGGAGCCCTAATCTGTCTGATCTCTCGCTAACGTCACTGAAACAGACGTACATGTTGTCATATGTGAAGGCAGCATGAATGGGAATTTAGAAGCTCTGACCTTCATCCCAACCTCTTCACACTCTGTCACCCAAGTGCATGCTGAAGATCTTGGCCTGAGGAAGCAAACAGAACCACATTATCTCCAAAAAGCAGGAATGCAACCCTGAGGTTCCAAAACCAAACCCTTTTTTTTTTTTCTGACTGCCCCTTGAGATCCTGTCCGTGAACACCACAAAGGAACTGGGGGCAGCCTTAGTGGAGCTTAACAGGTTCGACTGTTTGCTGACATTATGAACACAGGTTTTGCTTTTGCCTTTTAAGGACCGAATAACCCACAATAAGACTCCAAGACCCTGTATTTGTCTATCACTCCCCACAGACTTCCTCCCCAGGGACATGGTCTTAAACCTTTTCCAAGTCACCAAAAAACGTGTAGACTGACTTATCAAATTATCATGGCCTCCTCAACAACTCTGCGAGGGTAAAGATCTGAGCCAGTGTTTCACAACCTGGATGAAACCTACGCTATCCCTCCTAAAACGATTTTATAACCAGCCAGAGCCTCTTTTCCAACACTGTGGAGTAAAAGTTTCCAGGAAGGCTGAAAAATATGATTCCCCAATAGCTGGAGCACATTCTCTAGTCCTGGTCACCGGTCAGAACATTAATGTTTTTGATCTTTCACCAAAGCACCAAATCTGCTATTTGGTTATCAATAGATTTCCAGCCCTGAAGCTATACTTGCATCTTGTAAATTGTGATTTTTCAGTCTGATGCTTGTTGCAGACTCCTGAGCTGCCAGGTTACTCTTAGCACATGGTTCACAGTGTTTATTTATGCATTCTGTGAATTTTTTTAAAGCCCGGTTTCCAGTACGAGATACGGCTTGGTACAGGATGGAACGTTACACTTTTTTTTGCATTTACACAGGCAACAACTGGGAAGGGCTCTAGAACTTTCGATCCAATCGGTGCATTTTATTTACACATTCATCATGGTCCCAATCTTAGGATCCAACCCTGAATCCAATATTATGCCTTTACCTAACTAATACAGCCAATGCAATGCTGCATATATCTGTTGCGTGTCCAAGGTGGAAAACAGGATCCAAGCGCAGACACTGGAATGGAAATTAGTCAAGTGTTTATTAATGTGACCAGCAGGAAGACGGGCAGGCAAAAAGGCAGGCAGGTAGGATCTCTGGTTAGAGCAGAGCAAAAAAGAGTTAGTTAGGCAGGCAAAGACAAGGCGGTCAAAAATTGTGAAATGTCCGAGAGCTGTTACCACTGGGTAAAGCAACATTCTGGCGAAGACATGAAAGCTGAGCTGGTCTTAAATATTCACTGCTTGATTGCAGAATGAGATGCAGGTGAGGATCTAGATGCCAGGGAAACAGGCACGCCCTCCAGTGACACACACTGTTGCAGGAACCACAACAATACCTGCCTTATACCTGGGTTTACCAAACCAAACTGCACCAAACCAACCCATCCAATATCTGATTTCTTGGTGAAAACAGGGTTTAAATTCTGCTAGGGTGTGTGTTTATGTTATGTTTATGTGTTGAATGCTTTAAGGATTTAAAAAGCTTCAGAAAAATGCTCTGTGCACATGTGTGATAAAGACAAGCCTGAAACAGTCTCTTCTTACTTTTTTTCTTGTTGAAATTAATGTTCTTATCTAAAACCCAAATATTTTTGTCTCCTTTAACTTTACAGATATGCGATGGCTCTTTATAACCAGCACGTTTGCCCTGTGCACAACTGGTAATAACACACACATGCACATGAACACGGTTAATTTTTAAATCAGGTGTTTTGTTCTTATCTGCATGAAAAACTGTACAAATGTTTACTCTGAGTTCTACAAAGATATGACTGGGCATTAATTCAAAGTGTTATAGTGAAGACTCCTATTTGTGCTTAGTCATCTCCTAAGTGGTGTTTCATAAGTTTGGTACTATGACACCCTCTCTGCGACTTACACCACCTTCTTGGGTCTGATTATACACTCTCTTGGCTGTTTTTTATGACTTCTATGCAGATGACACCCAGCTGTACCTGCTATTTGTGTCAGTCTCTACTTAATGCCTACAATGTGATTTAAGAGAATTCAGTGTGTCTTAATGTAAAGAGCCAATCAGAGCTATGAGGAATATCTAACACTTCTATTCCTATAGAATAGGAATTTAAGGTTACCTAGTTCTGCCTTAATGATCAGTGTCTTCAAAATAGACATGACAAGAAAGATCTTTCTTGATTTTCAATTAACTGTAAAGTTTGTTTGTTTTTCCTTAGCAAACATGAAAAACTTCATAACAGCTGATAAATTCTGCCTTTAACCAGGTCAACAGTCTTAAATCCTTTGGTGGAAATAAATCACCAATATTTAATGAAAAATTGCAGCTTTTTCATCAAATTTCAAGACTTATTTTTTCCAAAAACCTTTATTTTCATTCATCTGTGTTTATAATGGAAGCCTTTATTTTCTGATATCTTGAGTGTTTGGTGCAAAAAGCAGAGCAAATTTGTTTTTAAATGCAAGTTTCTTGCTGTGGATTTATGTGTGCTTCCTATTGGTGAAACATCCAATTTAATTGAATGAAAAAAAATTATACCTGGAATGAATTAGGGTATTTTGGGGGCTTTTTTTAGCCAGAATAATCTTTCTTCACACACACATGAGAAAGGCCCCACGTCTGACTTCATGGCAAGCTTGGTCAGTCTTAAATCAAATACATAGTGAGGAGCTAACTGCAGAAGGAATGTAGAAGTAAAGAGAATGAAGGGCTGTGAAGGGAAATGATAACAAGAGGGAAGTGTTGTAGGAATTTAGGGAGTGGGATTTTGGGAGTTTGTAAACTCATGTTGGAGCAAAAGAATGCAAACAAATGTCCTAAGCGGAAATTAGAAGAAATTATTAAAACTGATATGGAGTCACAAATTATCCTCCTACACTTGAGTTAAAGATACAAGTACAAGGGGGGGCTAGATCCTTTCCCAGCAGCCATCAGGTGAGACATAGGGTCTCATAATATTTAGCAGCTAAATGTGTGCTATCATTGCCCTGTACAGCATCATAAACTGCCTTTTTCTTAATCTGTCCCGGTGCATCACTTTACAGCATTGTTTCACTTTAAGGCGCTGTCACACGCTAGCATCTAGATGTCAACTGAATGACCATTTTGAACACGAACCATGGTTAATTCATCAATGAAAGGCAATAAATTTTTATTGAAGGAAGAGAAAGAGAGAAAGGGACAGAGAAAGAGATATGATGAGACTACTGACTTTCACACTGGACAGACCTCAGGCTTTTACGTCGTAAGACTAGATTTATTTTGGCCATTTGTACAGGAGGCAAACCAAAAATATAACTGAAACCCAACTCTATAAAAAGAAAAAAATTATAAGGTTCGAACAAGAGAAAATAGCCAAGGACAGAGCATTGAAGTTCCGCATAAGTGACCTCAGAAGCTAAAGAATAAAAATAAGTAATATGTTTACATAATTTCCTATTGGAAAAATCATTAAATATGTGGCCTTTTTAAAAGTCCCCCCCCCCCCCCAGATACAGAGTGACTCCGATCCGTTCCCTCCACTTTCCCAGCGTAAGACAGCAAACATCGCCGGTAAAACAGAGGATGTCTTTGCATCGCGCATTGAGGCGTTTGCGTGCTTCGACTAATGGTGCGTTCCAGTTGTACAAAAATGTGGGAATGTCTATACTCCAAGTCAAATTTTAATCAGAACCCACCGTGAAGTCACATCTCCAACTCTGAAAGTCGAATTAATCTCACTAACCCAACATAGAATTCATGCTATCTGCTGCTTACGTAAACAATATTTCCATTTTTTGCTGTACGTCTGTAAAGCTGGGAAGCGCTGGGAACACTGAACCTTGGGATTATGTTGATCTGAGCTCCCACTTCCGACACACCATGCCTAATTGAACACACCATAAGGGAAACTCTTACTCCCCTGGGTCATAAAGAGAGTTCCATCTGCGCCTGTGCCTGTTGAAGCCATTGTTTGTCTATTATACATGGTGTCCTAGACACAGTAGAGTAGATAGACAAATTACTGAGAGGTTTATGCAATCAGGCATTCAAATATTAAAAGAACTGGAAAACTCACTCCTGACTTACATTGCTAATGACGCAGCAGTTTGCAAATATCCTGAACTGGATTAGGAGTTGAGAGTCCAACAGGCTATGTTTTAAAAAAAGTACAAGATCAACACAAACTGTGCATGCTTTAAAAGAAATTCGCCCTTAAGTCTGTTTGATCAACAAAAAAAAAAATCTTATTGGGCCGATTGTTGAAATGTAATCCGATTGGATTTTGGTTATCGGATAGAATCAAATCTTGAAAATGTGTTGTTCAAAAGGGAAATCCGGATTCTAAAATCGGCTTGGATCACGTAATCCAATCCTGGTTGTTATCTGGAATAAACCTTCAGTTTGGGTTGTTCAAAACTTTTGATAACCCCATAACTTTGATCCAAATAACAGGATTATTATGATCCCAACAGAGGGCAGGATTACAAGGCAGATTTTAGGAAGAAACTGTGGTACAACCTAACAGCTGATCAAATAATAGAACTTTTTATTCGGTGCACATGGTTATATTTGTATTTTGCACCTGACTTGTTTTACCGTTACAGGGATAAAGTAGTTAACGGAGGAATGGGCTACCTATTTACCCTTGCAGCATAGTAAAGCAAAAATAAAAAAACGTGACATTACCATGTCCCCACGAAATAAACCCTCCAAAAAATCCAGTAACATAAACAAATAAAACATAAAATTTTCCTGTTATTCATCACTGCATAATCAGAAAAGAACTTGTCTGATGATTGCTTCCCTCACTACACGTCCTGTCCATCCCGTTCTGACAGAATGACAGAGGTTGGGCCGGTACCTCCACACGGGGCTCAGGTGCGTCACTAACATGCCACAGAGAGGGACAGTCCGCCTGGTCGCAATGTTATGCAGGACAATACATGCACGTATTATGTTACATGGTCTCTGTGGTTCCACTTGCAAGTAGTTCAGGCATGCAAACCATCTCCTCTGCCTGTTGTTGTTCTTCTCTTGGTCGGTAGCGCACACCGATCTACATGCTGGAAATTCGAATTTGGCGATCCTGGAAGCGGAATTTTGGATCAGGGTGATCCAATCCTTTTTTTTTTTTTTTAACAAAGTAAGCCGGATAACGTGATCCGCCTTTCTGAAAAATGGGATTCCTAAACCCGGAAAGCTTTTACCTGGATTTGAGTTGAGTTGAAATCATTTGCTGACAGCTTGGTCCCCCCAAGTTAAAAATTCCCATCTGCGCCCCTGGTCTCAGGTTTTAGTTTTTCTTGGCTGTTTGTAGAAAACTAAATTTCTCACCTGAAAATATTTTGGATAAATTTTCCACTCATTTGCGTGAGATGAGAGTCTTGACGACATAAGTGTGCAAAGCAGATGCTCAACCATTAACAGAGTTTCTACAGCTGTGTTTGCTTTAGTTGTCATGCACCAAGTGATTCATTATATAAAAATATGAAATGAGGATGGTTTTTAAACTCATCTACGTTAACAGAACTGAGTTCCAGTCTGTCCAGTTATCAGTGTTTGAACTAGTGAACTAGTGAAGAAAATTTCTGAGCTCATGAAAATTACATGTGTCTGCAGACTGAAGTGTGTGCATGTGTCTGTGTGTGTTTGCAGGCTGTATAATGAGTCCTGTGAGGAGCAGCTTCCTTTACAGAGAGGACCTGTGCTGTGCTGCACCCTAGACAACATACCACTCATCAGGTCAGAGGTGTCACCTGTGCAGATGTTACAGGATAAGTTCAGTAATGTTTGCTTTGTGATGACGTATGAATCTCTCGGTCCATGTGGTTCCTGTGATGCTGCACATTGTGGACACAAAGTGGCAGCTTTCTAAAAAAAACTGCAGGGGTAAGCATTCGGATTAAATAAAGCACACACGTGCTCATATCAGATGATATTAAAGAGAAGTTCGCTTCACTGCAGTTTGTGGTGTCCAGTTCTATTCTCTATTTTGTCTTTTTTTGTTGTTGTTTTTCCTTATTTAAAGTAATGGTTTGCTTTATTTCTGTTTGTTCTTCCTCAGTTTAATCCGTGTAAAAAATGTGAAAAAAATTTCATTATTTGTTTAAAACAAATTGTATTAATTAGTTCAAACCTTTATTTACAAACAAAAGTACTAAGAAATTATTTTTGGTGTCTTCACTGGGCTTAATGACATTGCATTCAGAAATTATAAACATTTAAAATACGTCACACAAAAAATTTGGGTTAGATGTATCATTAAGTTCAATCAGCTTCCTTTTAAAGGATTTTTTTAAAATGGTTTGGGATCTGAGGATAGTAATTGTTGCAGTCTTTAAGAGGAATCTGCACCCATTCATGCTGAACTCAATATTTCAGCTACTCAACAGTCTATTGACATTGTCTGCCAGCTGCTCTATACACTGTAACAAGACGGATATGGATGCCAGGCACAGGCATGCAGGGGCTTCTTCAGGTCTGCCTCAAGCCTTGCAGATGAAAGGTAAAATTGCTTTAAGAACCAGGAAATAGAAGTCCAGTTTGCTTTTATTCATGCTCTTATAATTACATTGACTTGGATTGCTGAGAATCTGCACCAGCATGTTGATTAAAATGGTTTTCTCATATGATTTAGCCTGAAAGCTTGACGATCTGACCTTCCAGCAGTGGTTCCTGTTGTTTGCCTTTATGCAGAGAGATTTTTCCAGATTCTTTAGATCTTTGCACAAATATTGGACAGCAGATGTGGAAAGAGCAAATTTCTTTATAGCTTGCAGTGATGCTTTTTTAAAAATGTATTTATTCTTACTGGTGCTTCACAGCAAGAAGGTCACTGGTTTGAGCCTCAGCCAGGGAGGGGTTGTAACAGCGGCCTATCTATGTGGAGTTTGCATGTTCTCTCCATGTATGCGTGGGCTCTCTCTGGGTACTCCAGCTTCCTCCAAAAACATGCATGTTAGGTTAATTTGTTACCATAAATTTTCCCTGGGACTGGGTGTGAGTGATTGTTTGTCTTTCTGTGTTGGCCCTGTGATGGACTGGCGACCTGTCCAGGGTGTACCCTGCCTCTCGCCTGCTAATTACTGGGATAGGCTCCAGCTTCCCTGCAACCCTGAATTGCAAATAGCAATATAGAAAGAAATCATGGATCTTATTGATGACTCTGTGGTGGAGTTTGGTGGAGTCACTGTTTTAAAAAGACCCCACATTTGTTGTATGCTCCTTTTAGACCCAATGCTGACACCCTCACTGGGCAACAATTAACCTGCTGGTTTTAGTAGCCTCCAGAACACGGTTACTTACTTAATTTAGTTTATATTTTGAAAACGCAATGAAATTGGTCAATGAAGACACTGAACATAATTTCTTTGATTTGTCTTTTTTTTAAAAAAGAGGCAATTAAGGCTAAATCAGCAAATTACAGATCTAAGTTTTGGACTTTAAAAAACTACCAACTTTTAGTGAAACGACCATGTCTGTACTGAAGTCAACACATGCCTGATTAGGTTCACAGGGACCTCTTCATCTCAACAGAAAGAAGAGCTAATGTTGTTGGTAGTGAGTCCTTCAGCAGACTTTGAAATGTTGCGGCAGAATGTAAACACTCATTTCCCTCAGACATACGCTGACACCCGGAGTGATGGATGAGAGATTTATGTTTCTGCACATTCAAGACCTGCAAAACAACTTCTTCAGCTTGTCCTGAATGTAGGAACATATTGCTGTTAAGATGTGGTTTGTTCATGCATCTCATGTTGTTTTTGGTATTGATAAAGATCGATCTCTCTTTTCCAAGCTCAACAGTTGGAAAAATACTGGTTTGGTTTTAATACTGCTGAGAAGCTAATATAAGGGCGCATTTTTCATGACTTCTTGTGAGAGTTCTGCCCAGTAAAAACAGAACAGGGGTAGATGACAGCAAAAACAGGAGGTCATGGTTTGAACACTGTGAGAACTTGATTTAACTTGCACTTCAGCCCACTGAGCCCAGAGACTGGCCCATATTAACCCTGTTCCTCTCCTCTGTTTTTATTGTAGTAAATGTGGAACTCTGCCACCTGAAAGTTGCTTTTTTAGTCTCATATGCAGCACTGGATCCTTCATGGGTGAGTTTCCATGTGAGATATTCAGTCAAATGCTCTTTTAGAAATGATAGAAAATGAGGTAAGTTTGACCTTAACACAGTGCACTCTATCCAACTGGACTATCTTTGCATTTAAAACCATAGGCTTGTTTTTCCAGCTGCACTGACTCCAGCCAAGTCTATGTTCCTCTGAATCACTGCCAGGTTCTGCTTCAGACCTCATTCTAGGAGAAATATTTACACTGTGCCATGAACAGTGCTTTTTTAAAATCCTGTATAACCCACAACCATCCAGTTTCTGACCAGAGGGTCAGCTTCTCTGTTCTCCTGTGTACCAAAACTGCTTCAAACCATCTATTTTGGGTTGTCTTCTCAGGATTCATTATGCGTTGTGTATTGGTGCATGTTGGTTTTATGTTTCTGTTTGTTTTTTACATGTTTGTGGAGATTTATACACTCTAGGAATTTGCTATAGTAAGCTTGTTAGATTTTTAAACGGCGTCTTACAAGACAGAAAAAAGCAGTGATTTAAAAAAATTAGAAGCTTTAATAGCATAATAGAATGGTAAATAAAGATTTTCAGGTTTTGCAGCCAAAATTTATGTAAACTGACCTTTGATTTGTAACATATGTTGAGCTCTAAAGTACACCTTAAGTGGGATAATGTTAGACGGGGAAGATAGTTGCAACAGTTTTAATACAAGGAAGAAAGAAATAGAATATAAATATTAAAATAGAATAAAAAGAATTTTTTGGCTTTTGCCTTTACAAAAGACATGATATACACAACACTGAAAGAATTTAGTTGGATCCTTTTTGTAGATGTGTTTTGCAATAAAAATCTTGAAGTAATCGATAACAGCAGTGGTTCCCAACCTGGGGTCCGGGACCCAAAGAGCACAGGGGGTCCCTGAGGCTATGAACATTAGAGCCCCTGTGATTAATGTCCACACATTGTCCCTTTTTTAATGAATAAAAGTAAGGCTGAATGTTGTTTATTTAACTTTGGCTTTATCAAAGGACAGGACTCAACCAGAATACATTATTTATGGTGAGAATCTAATTTTTGAAAGCCTAAAACCAGCATGGTTTCAGCACAGGGTGGAGCAGGGGTCCATGGCATTTTAGTATATGCATGAAGGGGGTCACTGAGAAAAAAAGGTTGTGAACCACTGGATTACAGTTTAGTAGCAGTAGATGGTAGTAGCATACAGCACAATCTAGCACTAAACAGAAAAAAAGACAAACCAAATATTATGTTTGGTATATAATACCAATAAACTCGGCGTGGTGGCCGATAGCCTGGACATGTTAATGATTAGCTGAGGGAGTATTTATTCCAGTGGGTTAGAGATGCTAGTTGTTAGCCTTTTTATACTAATGCATAGATGATCCCATGAGAAGCAGTGTTAGATGCATGACTTACATACCCCTTCTCTGTTGAGTTTTTGTACAATGACTAAGGGCCATCTTGTGAGGAAACACTCCATTATCTCTGCTTAAGACTTTGTCCTGGTTAATGTTAAAATATCTTTTTAAGAAATCAACAAAATCAGATATATTTCTGTAATAAGATGCTCAAATTTGGACCTGAGTGATCTGACTGAAGCAGCCTGTCTTCCCCATCTTCAAACAGCCAGCCGTTATGTAACCTCTCCACAGTGAACACCTGGTTTGTGTTGTTTTGTTCTGAGAGAAATTGGAGACATATAATAAACTGTTAACCTGACTGAATTTCTTTCCTGAAGCTTTTTCTCAGGTTTTTCCTCCCTGTTAAAAGCTACTAAGCCTCTTTTTGCGCTCTTTTCAAAATTTCATGACACATTAGCTTTACTAATTAGATTTCACCGTCAGGAAAATTTTACATGTTTCTGTTGGTCCGTGCAGTTTACAACTCATCTGTAGAAAGATTTAGAAAATCTCAAGCTCATGAAGTGCTTTGAAAACTGGGAATCACTCTCTGCAAACATGCTGCAGGGGTTCAAGAAAAAAAGCATTTGTGAGCATATGTCAAAGAAAAAAGGAGCCAATTATTAACCCGGCTGGATGCAAGCATACAGAGGCTGGTGTGCAAGCTAGGAGCCCCTACTTGAACATAGCTATCCAATGTTTGCTTACAAAAGAAGCCAGTACAATTTTTGTTACTTTATTGAGCAGTGCAGGCCTACCACATGCAGCTCTGGAGGCTTTAGCTTCCTCCTTTTGTCTCTCGCTGTTACCTCATCAGGTAGCCACGTGACACCAGATATCAGTACATGATGTATGATATCTAATGATCTGACAGTATGTTGATTCAACATATTGTTTGAATCAACCTTTGGGTAATAATTTAAAAATAACTTACAGTTGTTATAAAATATATTAATATACTGTTATGAAATCACTGTTGTTTACTGTTCATTTGGACTGAATACATTTTCCGTGTGAGCCTGAAATACAGATTTCTTTGGTCTCTTTTACTGATTCATGTTTTCTTTGTTGCAAAGACCTGACAATCGGATTTAAATGTTGTGGAAATGGGATTAATTCTTAGCATGTGTGATGCATTTATTGTCACCAAAGGGCAGATTAATTGTTAAGTCAAATTAAAAGGGGCTATGAGACACCTTAAACTTGAGCTTGTTGAATTTTGAAGCTGTTTTGTTGACTTTGGTAAAGCAAATTTGAATTATTATAGATTTTGTGGTTTTGCATATTCAGTTAGTCTCATTTATTTTCATATTTATGTAGATTATCTGTAAGAGATGGTGAATTAAAGATTTCATGGAAAGCACTATCTCTTTGTTTGCCAAAGGAAACCAATGAATCCCTTTCTACGTGAAGCTGCAACAAGGATTACATAACTACTCATGTTTACCTACTGAATGACAGAGACAATATCTCTCCACCCAATCTTTCCAGGTCTCAGAGAAATTCACAGGCATGGGCGAGCTCGCACTCATGAAATTTCCTCTGACATCAAAAGCTTCCCCCTCTGTTTTGATTCTGTTCCCATAAACAATATTTAGTTATATTTGTGATAGAGTTTGTTTAACTCGAAGGTATGGTGTGAGCAGAGAATAGAAAAATGGTAATTGTCTGGGCCCCTCAGATCACAAAGTGAACCCTTGCTGTGCAGCAGCCCTTTGAGCCACACAGATAACCCAGAACCCAAAACATGGAGCCTTAATACCGCTTGCATCAAAAACTGACCTCTGCGTTCGCTGCTGAACAACCAACAGGAACATCAAAACAGTTTGCAGCATGATGTGTAACAGATGTGAACGCCATGAGTGTCAGATGAAAGTGTGGGAGAGCCGTTAGAGACTGCTGTGAGGCTTTGATGGAGCCGTTCGATAAACAGACATCAGGAATCTGCTCAGAGATCTGCAGCATCATCTCTTTGTCTTATGAGAGGGAACTCTGAGCTGGCTGCTACGTTGATGTTTATTCAGAATTTCCACTAAGGTTTATTCAGTGCACTTTGAGCAACTGTATTTATTTATTTATTTATTTATTGCATTGTTAATGAGCTTTGTGTTTAGATCCTCCATTTAAGCAGAGGTGTCAAGTAACAAAGTACAAATACTTTGTTACCTTACTTTCTCTGAAATTCGGAGTATCTATACTTTATGGGAGTAATTATTTTTCAGATTAATTTTTTATTTCTACTCATTAAGTTTTAAAAATAACCTTCTTAATCCCATTTCATTCCAGCGTGTCATTAAAAAAACAAAAACAAACAAACAAACAAAAAACTATCTGTATAGATCGCACCATCCAGATTGAGTAAATTTAATTGTGGTTGGGTGAGAATTATAAAGAAATACCATTACGACATCCTATTGGTTTGTCATGGTTCATCACATCATCCAGGCCATGAAACACATGTTAATGCTCATATATGGTTCTTTAAAGTATTTACATTGTACTCAAATGTGTTTTTCATGGGCATCCATGTGGCTGAAAAAGTTTAGTGCATCCCAGCTTTTTCAGTATTAACATTTTAATAAAACATCAAAGTCATTATGGCCTTTAAAAAAATCCTATTTGGGGTAGGTGTGGGAGTGCACTGTTTTAATTTTTAATGGTATTTATTCACCCTTACATTAAGTATTTTTTTAAACCTTGAGTTGATACTTCAACTTCTACAGAAGTCTTTTAAAACCTGATTATCTATAATTCTACCTGAGTAATGAATGTGAATACTTTTGACAAATGTCAAGTAAATGTCAGATGGAGTCTTGTGGAAAATTAATACAAAGAAACTGTCAATATGATCTAAACACCATGATTTTTGTACATGAACTACTGTGTTCTTTCAGCCCCACAACTATGGACGGTGACATTTTGAGCAACACTTTTAAGACTATTGAAGTCTGTTTGCAGAGTTGCCATATGAAGTTCTCAAAATCTATTTTGACATTTTATGTGTTATACTTGTTCATATGTACATGTAAACACACAAAAACAAATTATGTATGTCTGTATAATATGTGCTGTATAGAAGCGATATGATGATATATATAATATCAGATCTGAATTTTAAAATCTGACATCAAGTTCTGCTTTGTGACAATAACTAGACTGATTCAGAGAGAAATTAAATATTTTTTCATTAAAAATTATTAACAGTCATAAAATATAATGATTAGTAATTTGGTATGTTCTTTAAATACAACGTACGAAAATAGAAATACTTAAAAAATGCCCAGAGCAATGTTAGTTCCAGAAAAGTCCAGTAGTTTGAACTCCTCTACAGGAATCACAGTATAAAAACCATCATAGAGACTATCTGTCTTTCATTTCAAGAGAAAAACATTGTTATAAAAACCTAGAAAATCTGTGCATTTTAAACATGTATTTTGTCCTAATTTGCTATTTTCTTCTCTACGTTTGCTCCTCCAGTGATGCTGATCGGCCTGCTGCGTTACGCTCACGTGATTGAGAAGCACCAGAACTGCATCCTCAACACAGCCGGCCTCTCCGCCAGCTGGATCTGCGCTGCTGGTCTCATCATGGTGGGAAACTTCCAGGTAAACTGGTGCATTAGTCAACCAGGATGAAGCTTTGTTAGCATGATGCTGGTTTTTCTCTAAACCCAGTAAAGGCGTGTTTTGTTTGATCTTTGCGCACAGCTCTATGTGTCTGTGTAATCTTTCACCTAATGTAAATTAAAGGTCACAATCTTTGTTTTTCTGGCAACTTCAAGGATCATCTGTCGGTTAGAATTATGACCAAATAATGAATTGGTGACTTATAACACCAGTTAACAGAGAAGGAGAAGCTTAAATGCTGCTACTGATTCATATCTCTGCAAGAACAGTCTCCGTTTAATCTAACTAGAAAAAGGACGTCTGAATCACATTTGAACTGATTTTACATCATTTTTCCATATTGCTGTTTTTGCAAACTAAAGCAGCTGCTGATGCTAAAAACAGATCAGATGAACATGCAACATTTCAGCTTTTCCAGACTGGAAGTTCCTGATATTGTATAACTCTGAAAGAAAATATTTCAGATAAATAAATCTCAACTCCTCCTGCTGCAAAAATGCTGCACTTTAGAAGCGTAAATTATGTAATATCCCAACAGATTGATAGTAATCTCAGGGTTAGCTTTTCAAGTCGCCACTGGCTATTGTGCTGTTAGTTTCTTTGAAATTGAGGTGGATGTTTGATCTTTTCTGTGGACTTCCAGGTACTCTAAAAACAAAACCAACAGGACGTAGTATTATTGTAAGCCTAACGTGTAGCTCTGTTAATAGAAAATATATTCATCCCATTGCAGCTGTGTAATTTTTGTACCTGACTAAATTTATTCTCGGCTTTATCATTTACTCTACAGATGTTGTGCACACCTTGGTGCTGAGATAAGAGAGCATTTAAGGGTCAGTGGATGAATGAATAAAGGAACAGTAAATGTCTGCACCTAAGCCCCTTCTGCCCTTTGACATCTTGATATGGGAATAAAGTGAGAAAGCTGTGAACCAGCATAAAAGTGGAGTTATAGGGGGGATTAGGTCCCCTACCATGGCTGTGATTGATGGCTCAACCATCGCCCCTCGTAAATGTGAAGCTTCTGCTGTGACGGGTCTCTCAGCTCTTTGTAGACTTTCCAAAGCAAATTTGCTTTCATGTCGTCTTTATATCGCCTGGAAATTGTCTGATCATCTCTGTGTACCCTGGTTGGATGCTGTTTGCTGATTTTGGTTAAAAAAAAAAAAGAAGCTCAAGCTGAGGGTCTAACCTTTTCTGATTTGTAATAATTCTACTGTCGTGATAAGCATCTCTTTAGATAAAGCCTAAAGCCATAACTATACATAAATTTAATGATCAACGATCCAAAAGCATCGATCCAGACTGAAAATATTGATCAAACATAAATACATAAAACATTTGTAAGATGAGTTTAAGAAAGCAGATTTTTAAGTGGTTACAATCGTAGAGCAAAAAGAAAACATTTGGTGAAAAGCACAGACTGCCACAGTTGAGTGACTACACTCACTGGCCACTTTGTCAGGTTCACCGTGGTTGGACTCCCTTTACCTCCAGAACCGCCTTCATTGTTGGTGTCATAGATTCAATAAGGTGCCGGAAATATTCCTAACAGATTTAGCTCCATATCAACATGACAGCATCTCACAGTTGCTGCAGATTAGTTGGCTGCATTTATGATGAGAATCTCCACCACATCCCAAAGCTGCTCTGTTGCATTGAGATGTGGTGACTGTGGAGGCCGTAGGAGTCCAGCTGATTTCTTAAACTCATTATGTTAAAGAAATCAGCTGGAGATGATCTGAGCTTTGTGACATGGTGCATTATCCTGCTGGAAGTAGCATCAGAAGATGCTACACTGTGGTCAGAAAGGGATGGACATGGTCAGCAACAATACTCAGGTAGGCTGTGCTGGTTAAACCGGGCCTCGTTGGTACTAAGGGGTACTAAAGTGAGCCAACAAAATATCCCCCACACCAAGACACCAGCAGTCTGAACCATTGATCCAAGGCAAGATGAATCCATGTTTTCATGATGTTTTTACCAAATTCTAAGCCTACCTTCTGAATGTGGAGCTGAAATGGAGACTCATCAGACCAGCCACGTTTCTCCATCTTCTATTGTCCAGTGTCGGTGAGTCTGTGTGAATTGTAGCCTCAGTTTCCTGTTCTTAGCTGACTACTGTGGTCTTCTGCTGCTGTAGCCCATCTGCTTTAAAGATGGACATGTTTTTGAACCAGTGGTTGAGTTCTTGTTTCCTTTCTATCATCTCCAACCACCATTCTCCTCTGACCTCAGACATTTTAGTCCAGACAACTGCTGCTCACTGGATATTTTCTCTTTTTTAAATTATTCTCTGTAAACACTAGAGATCAGATAACTATTGTTTTCAGTGTAAAAATTTAAATCATGATTAGTCAATCCAACACACATGGCTACAGGTTATAAAAGTGGACAATCCAAACATACTTTCTGTTTTTGACTGTTATGAATCAGTGTTTCATAACAGTCAATCTGCTATTTATAAATATATAAATGTATTGAATAGTCGGGAGTGTACAACTGGCAAGGTCAACTGAAAGCTACCAGTGTCAACCTCCTTTCCAGTCCTCTAAAAGACCTTAGAGTTGATGCTAATACCACAGAAAAAGGCATTTTCTGGAGCTTGTGTTTTGTTTGTCCATTCTGAGCTCCTGCAGAAACATGGCGCTGCAACATAGCGGAGGCAAAAGATGGCTCATTCTAGATTACAGAAAACAATAATCTTTATTTTTATCATGCAGTTCTGTAAAATTAAATATACAATAATAAAAACGACTTCATATTTTCAAATAATTCCCTCTAACACGCTGGAACTTGAATGGGTGCCATTCTTAATTCTACTACTTTGTGTATTTGGGGTGGATTTTAAGCTGTAAAAAAGGGTTATATAGTGCTCTAGATTATTAATTCTCAACCATGGTCCTCAAGGCCCACTTTCCTGCAGGTCTTAGATGTCTTCCTGCTGCAACACACCTGATTGAAATGAATGGTTCAATAGCAGACTTGTGCAGAGGAGAGAAGGGATTTGTGGCTCTTTGAAGGGAGCCGGATCTTGAGAAGCTGTTCCTTTCAAAGAGCCATTCAAAATTTCATATTATAAAAGAATGACAATCAAAATATGTACCTATATAAAATCTACTATATAAGATTAGGAATAAAAATATAGATAAAAAAGGATAAACCTGAACAGTCGGTGCAAATTGTAGTAAATTCTTTGGATAGACCTCACAGTATTTGTTTCCGAACAATACTCTCTGCCCAAAGATGCTTGAGATTAACGGAGCATGTTGGAAATCAGACTTCTATGATGTCACAAATGTGATGATGGCAGTGTGGAAAATTTGTGTAAAAATGAATGGCTCATAAATAAACAGCTCACAACTATGACTCAGTGCCCATCATTCAATTAAAAGAGCCGTTCAAAAGAATCAGTTCGTTCATGAACGTCACATCTATAGTGCAGAGCTTGTCAGAGATGCATTTAATTTGATAAAAGAAACAGAAAGGTACAGGGAATTTAAAAAAATATCTTTCAAATTTTTTTTCTTTTTAAAAGCTTTTAAAAAAAAGTTTTTTCAGTTTCCCCATGAGAAGTTATATTGATCAAATTTTATCTCATGTATATGCTACGATATAAAATTATATAAAGAAAAGAATAACTAATTTGCAGAAAAGCCTTGGATAACAAAGGGTATTTAAACAGAATGCAAGAAAAAGAATAAATTGTACAGAGATTTCCTGAAAAAAATGGACAAAAGAGACTGAGTGTGTATAAAACATTTAAGAATAGACTAACAAGTATTATCAAATTAAGTGAAATTAATTATTTTTGTACTGCTTTTGAAAAAAAATAGAAGTAATATTAAAAACACATGGAATGTATTAAATAAATTACTCAAAAAGGTAAATCAAACTGCTGACATTCCAACAAAATTTTTAACAAAAAAAATCAAATGACTAATCAACCTAAGGAAATAGCAAATCAGTTTATTAATTACTTTACTAATATAGAGCCAAAATTGGCGAAAGAAATAGTGAACTCCTGTCAAGCTGATGATGCTCCAAGTAAAATACTGAATTTTGATAAAACTTTATTTATTCAAGCCACTGATGAAAATGAAATACTTACCATTATAAGAAAATGCAGATCAAAAAAGTCTGCTGACTGGAATGAACTGGACATGTCAAACCAATCACCTCTATTTTTAATCCGTCCCTAGAGTCAGGTGTATTTCCAGAAGGGATGAAGATCGCAAAAGTAATTCCTGTTCACAAGGCTGGTGATAAACAGGAATTTACTAATTATAGACCTATTTCCATTTTGTCACAGTTTTCTAAGATATTGGTGAAGTTATTCCATAAAAGACTACATGCTTACATAGAATTACATAACATACTATGCGAACAGCAATATGGCTTCAGACCCAACAGGACCACTACCTTAGCGTTAGTGGATCTTGTAGAAAATATTTCAAAAGCAATAGAAAACAAACAATATGCTGTTGGGGGTATTTCTAGATTTAACCAAAGCTTTTGATACTGTGAATCATAAATAATTATTATTAATAAAACTGTGCTGATATGGAATTAGAGGTGTAGCACTTTCTTGGATCAGGAGCTATTTGGAGAACAGATCCCAGTATGTCCACATTATTGGTGCTGATTCCCAGCTGCTGACAGTGACAGGGCTCAGTGTTGGGTCCTTTGTTGTTTATTTTGTATATTCAGTGAGGAAAATAAGTATTTGAACACACGGCTATTTTGCAAGTTCTCCCTCTTAGAAATCTTCAAGGGGTCTGAAATTTTTATCGTAGGTGCATGTTCACTGTGAGAGACATAATCAAAAAAAATAAAATAAAAAATCCTTAAAATCACAATGTATGATTTTTTAACAATTTATTTGTATAAAACAGCTGCAAATAAGTATTTGAAAACATGAGAAAATCAATGTTAATGTTTGGTACAGTAGCCTTTGTTTGCAGTTACAGAGGTCAGACGTTTCCTGTAGTTCTTCACCAGGTTTGCACACACTGCAGAAGGGATTTTGGCCCACTCCTCCACACAGATCTCCTCTAGATCAGTCAAGTTTCTGGGTTGTCGCAGAGCTCCCTCCAAAGATTTTCTATTGGGTTTAGGTCTGGAGACTGGCTAGGCCACTCCAGAACCTTGATATGCTTC
>JBAMHW010000024.1:3633241-3648234 GCA_037177495.1 Rhadinocentrus ornatus | reverse complement strand
CACAGCGAATCATCTGCTTCCATCTATCCCTATCCTCTGCATCCTCTTCTCTCACACCAACTACCTTCATGTCTTCCTCTACAACATCCATAAATCTCCTCTGGTCTTTCTCTAGGTCTCTTGCCTGGCACTTCCAACCTCAGCATCCTTCTACCAATCTATTCCCTATCCCTCCTCAGTACATGTCCAAACCATCTCAGTCTGGTCTCTCTGGCCTTTCCTCCAAAACATTTAACATGTGCTGTCCCTCTGATGCACTAAAACATTGTGACGTTTTTGGTGGGCTAGCTTAGCCTGGAGGCAAAAGTGGAGGCTAGAAGCTATGTTATCAAGTGGCAGCTAACAATTTTCGGTGGCATTTTATTAAATGGAGGCTTTTCAAGCAAGTGGTTCAGTCTCGGAGTCTTGGAATACACTCACTTTACGGGACTGTGACAGCAATTTTAGAAAATTAGATGGAAGCAGGCTGGCTGATCCACACACCTTACGGGAGTGGCATGAAGATCTTTTGGGACTGGCGACGGTGGAGTGGCCAGACATCTACATGTACCTAATCGAGACACCATGCGTGTACAGCAAAAAGAAACTCAAAGCATATAAAATCACTGGATACTTACAACTACGTCATAAAATAATAAAATACATCCATTTATGCCCCGATCTTTGTGTGCTGCGGTCTAAAGTTTAGCATTCATGCGCTTGCTAATGCACTAATAAAGGCAACATTATATATCCAACATTTTCCTTTATAATGTACAATTTTGTTAATTTGAACTCAATAACAATCACTTAACATTACATTTATCTTACCTGATAAAGTGTGCGCTACAAACACAAGAATTGTTGATTATCGTCTCTGTCCTGTCCTCTCATCTCATTGCATTCAGCTTTAATTGTCTTAGTTTTTTCTCAACTGGTTTCCTAAAAAACTTCAATTTACTGCCTTGAATGTTTTTTTTTAAAGTCGTAATAACACTCGAGATATCTCGTCTCTACAGTGTTTGTTTTTTTTACACGCTTTTCTCTTTTTTTTCCTCCGGATACAGTAGTGACGTGACTGATTACGTAGGCCATGAAAGGGTCTATAAAACCAATCTTAAACCGATCTGTATGGTTCAATAAAGAGCTATCAGAATATTCCATAAAGCGCCCCATCAGAACATAAAAAACAGCTTTTTATTCATCTGAAAGCTTTTAAACTGAAGGACTTGGTCGACTTTAAAACGTCTCAATTCATGTATGACATTAAGAACAATAAATTACCAGTTCAAATTCAGGGATTGTTTAAAAAAAATATTCTGTTTTTTAATTTTGTTCATAAAACCTCATGTGAGAACAATTGTAAAGCAGCCTTGTATTTCTGTTGTTGGGGTTAATGTTTGGAGTAAGTTGGACCCAGAACTAAAAGACTGTCCAACATTAATTCAGTTAAAAAAAATGTTTAAGAAAAAAATTATAATATCCTATGTTGAAAAGGAAAACTGACTGTAGTTAAAAATTAAATGAAAATGTATACTGTTTGGTTCCTGTGGAATGTGATTTTGAGTTTGTATTGTGACATATATTGCACGAGTAGTAAAAGTATTACATGAGATGTGATCTATAGCATTGGCAACTATACTACTGTTAATGTAATAGGGGTGGGCTAAATAAGCTTAGGCTTCTCCCCATTCCTTTTCAGGACATTTATGTGGTCTTTTTTGTTTATTTATTATTACTATTTTCTATGTTTAGGGATGTCTGAATAAAGGGTTTTTCACCATCATCATCATCAATATAGTCATGATACACTTTAAAATACATTGTATTGATTAAAGCAAAATTGATTTTGGTCTTTTTTTTATTCTGGGCATATAAAGCATAAAAAGCACAAAAACAGCGCTTTCAGGTATAATAACCACACATATAACTCAAAATATCGGAGTATTGTCATGTTCTTTCTGTCTCTTCCCTGTCATTACACTGCTTAAACAGTTGTGCTTTTCTTTCATATTACTCCTCTGGCAAGTTCATGGTGTCATTACACCAGCTGCTGCATTTGGAATTGTGTATGTGCCGCCCGATAGAACAGAGGAAGCATTATGAGAATTATAAATGCACATAAGATTAACTTCCTCCATCTGAGAAGCTCAAACTGGATAAGTTGAAAGCAGTAACAGGTTATCTTACTGCTTGTCAGTCTTAGAGTTCAAGCTGACACTTTGTCATCTCTTAGCATTAAAGATGATTATAGGGATTATCTAGTTGCCTTTGTAAATAAGTATTATTACAGTTTCTGGGTGCAGGCTGTCCTGTCCTGTGATGGTCCTTGTATCACTGTTTGCTTTAAGTGCTATTCTCGTGCTTGTGTTGGGTCAGGATGACCCCCGTGTTTGTGTCACTGCCTGCTTTCTGGTGTAAATGACTTTCTAGATCGCATCAGGAAGGATATTTTATTTCCCATTGTGTGTGTTTTTAGATATCAACTAAAGGCTGAGTTTGTCTTTCAGGGTATTAAGAGATTTAAATTAGCATCTGTGAAGAGATGTTAATCAGTTTAGAGACAGAAGACGCCTGTAAATCAATATTCAGAAAATTGAGACATTTATCTTGGTTAAATCAAACAAGCAACATGAAATTATAAGTAATGGCTCAGTGGTGAAAACTGAACTGCTGCTAAATGTAAGCTAGCAGCTCCGTGAAGCTAAAGTTAGCATACTAGCTTGACCATGCTAATAACTCGCTCTTTACAATGTGTACATTTTTCTTTGCTCATCATATTGTTTAACTTTCCATTATGCAAGTATTTTAAATCACTTTAACAAAGCCTTTTGAAAATGCTGCTAATATGGGATTGTTTTATTTTAGTCTGCAGTACTGACTTAGCAGAGACGGTGATGACAATAGGGTTGTATCTTCTGTACTTTCTTCACTGACTAATCAACCTACATATGTGGCCCTTTTAGGAACATTAGAAAACTAAAGGTAAAAGCCTTACAGCCTACCAAACATGGAACAAATTGCAGACATTGCCAACAGCTGTTCTACTTTATTGTGCAACTGAAACACAAATGCATCTGAGATAAGTTATCATTGGAAAAAGTTTTGATTATCTAGCACAATAAAGTAGAATTTAACTAAACAAAAGCTGAAATATTTAACCTCTCTTTATTTAATTTGTTTATGCCACTGTTCCATCCTGCCACAAGTCCTCAGCCATCGTTCCTGTCTTAAAAGACGACCATCAGAACCCTAAACGACTTTGGTCAATGGCTCTTTCTCCAGTGTTTTAGGATACTGGTCAAAGTCACATCATTTACGAACTTCCACACATATTAAACCCCAAGCAGTTTGCATACGGAAATAAAAGATAGACTGAGAATGCAATAACTGCAGCCCTCCACTCAACCCAATCCATAAAAGCCTTGCTTCTTTTTATTGACTTTAGAACTAATTTAGATAATAAAATTAAACAACTTCAACCTCCCACACTCCATCTGCTTTTGGATTCAGGATTTCCTCGTTGACTGCCCACAAAGTGTCAAATTTGGACCCCACCTTTACTCAGTATTGAGTATTAACATGAGATCCATTGAGAGATGTGAATATACAGTCTACTACTGTTCACTCTCTACACACTCGACTGTACCCCCACCTACCTAAGCAACCCCATCGTGAAGTCTGCAAGATACGACAGAGAGAGATGAGACCGCATACAGGGATGAGGTGGAAAAACCCATAACAACCTGGTCATCAACACCACAAAAATAAAAGAATCATAGTGGACTTGGGGAGCAAAAGATCTGAGCCTTGGCCCATACAGATTAAAAATCATGTGGAGAGGGTCTCTGACTTCAAGTTTCTGGGCCTGCACCTAAATCATGACCTCAACTAGAAAACCAACGCCACTGTGCAGTAAATTGGAATCAGGTTCTGTAGTACTGGAAGACTTTTGTGAATACTGAGTACGAGTACATGCACATAGTATTAGACCGATACTGGTATCGTATCTTTGCATCCTTGGTGAAAACCTTGCCTGCTGCTCAGGACACATTTTCCTCTGGACACCATGAGCATCTCAGAGCTGAGAGGGAACCACCTGATGGTTAATGATGAGTATTACAAGTGACAGTTCATTAACTCCTAAATGTAAAGACAACTACGTTTCATTGTGTTAAATATTAGAACTATAGGTACTTCTATGTATTGACTTTCACTTAAAATTATACTGCTTTCTCATCAGTATCTTGTTTTAAATCTGCCACCAGGCAAACTTAATGCAAGTTCTTTGTATGCTTATGTGTTTTGCAGGTGGATTTTGCTAAAGTCCTCCACTATGTTGGGGCTGGAGTAGCCTTCCCATCCAGCATGTTGTTTGTGTGTCTTCAGTCAGCTCTGACCTACAGACTGGCTAAAACCCAGGAGGATTACCGGATAGGTCACTTACGCTTGGCGATGGCGCTACTGGCACTGATCGCCTTGGTGCTCAGTATCCTTTAAAAACCTGCTGTTTCTGCTGCGGCTGCCATGTTTATATTGGAATTTTTACTTTCTGCTGAAATGTTTAAGCCATTTTTCCCCCTATATGTTTGTTCTTGCTATTCATTGTTGCTTATAAGTTCTGTTGTTGAGTTGTAATGTAGCAAATGATCTGTTTGCATTAGAATAACAGCACCTGACAGTGTTTAAAGGCAACTTATAGACTATAAAATCTTATTGATTAGCAGATTCAATATGTTGAATCGCCCTCTAGTCTTTCGTTTTTATTGGCTGTTTGCCCAAACATAAGGAACCAGTGGCTCTTTTGTCCCCGCTGGTTCTTGACGTCAGTTCGGTACAAAACAGCCTTTAGAGCCGTAAAGTCTGAATAACAAGGTGGTTAGGACGGATTGATGAGTCTTTGAACAGCTGTAATGCTGTTTGTTCACTTTTTTCAAACTGATTCATTTCAATAAAACTTTTTTCATGGAGCAGCATGAAGGAGCAGCAAAGATGGTACGTAAGGAACAAAATAACCGCAATTGCTGAGACAAACACTTTAAAATATATAGAAACATTTTACAGAGCTATACAGATATATAGATCTCTTATAATCACTAGTTATATTTACAATGATTCACCAAAACTGTTTTCTAACCTACATGAGGTGCTTTTTTTTTTATCCCTAAAACTAAATTATTGTTGTTTACGTCACATTGCAGGCTCTGTAGAAAGTGACCAAAGCTGAAGCCCACTGAGATGCTGCAGATGAATTTAATCAAAGTCACACAACTGTCCTTTTTATGGCTTAATATATTCATATTTTAATTGGGGTGTAGCTTGAATATGTTGCAGAAAGTTGTATAGAGCGATTCATGAAATTTCTAACAGGGACAAGCTGCAGCAAAGACAGTAGTCTAAAACAGCTGGAACACCTGAATGCATCACAGCTGGTTCTTTTTTATACCTCCTTTGAGAAATGACACTGTGCAGTTTTAATGATGGGTGTTGAGGCTTTATTCTGTTACATCTCCTCCTGCTGGAAAACAAACAGTATTGCACTTGTGTGTACACGAACACAAAGGTCATTTCATGATATCCTTTGGTTTCCACTTATTCATTTTTCAGTGTGACCCTCTGTTTGTTCAGCTGTTGGAAGTAATAATGTCATATTTTGTGTCCCAGATCTGAAAAATTGAACAAAACTACTACAGTAAACACTAAGAGCATGAAGCACAATTACCTTCTACTGTTTGAAGAAGACATTTTATTGCCTGAACTTATTCCTGTAGAGTAAAGAACCACACTTACACAGACTGTAACTGTACATGTGTGCATGCATGAGTCATAATTTAGCTTATTTCTGACTTTATGTCGCTCCTCCTGTGCAGCCATGGCTCTCCTTAACCTCTGGTCTCCAGGTGGAGTTTTCTTCTGCCAGGAGAGCTTCGCCCTCCAGCACACCTCTGCCATCTTTGAGTGGGTCTTCTGCATGCTCATCATGCTTTTCTACGGGACGTTTGCCTTCGAGTTTGGGGGTATGTCAGGAGACACCCTGATGGTGCTCTCTAGAGGAGGGGGTGTACACAACTTTTCCACCTCTGACCACAAGATGGAAGTTGGGACCAACCACCACCAGACAGAGAATTTAACAATCCTGTAGCTGGACTGTAAAGTGTTGCAGCCCCAATGGAAGTCATAGGATAGCACAGGGACCAACATGGAAGGCCCTGAAATGAAGTCGAGAGTCTGGAAGCCGCAGCTTGCTTTTGCACAGACGTCTGCCGTGGCAACAAATCTGTTCTCCTCTGCAGTGACCAAAGATTCAGACTTCTATCCTGCTTGAAAAGGTTCAGGCTACAAAACATTGCACAAGACCACAAGTGCCTTCTTGAGCAGCAATGAGCTACATGTGGACAAGCACGCAGTCTTTGCTCTTTGTGTTACCTCTGTTTATGTAACAGCAAAGCCTCCTTTCATCCAGCTGAGCGTCCTGAACGTGCCTCCCATGCCGGTCCTTGCAGAGAAGGGTTTGCCGTTGGCGTTCAGACAGACACACAGCCTTGCATTGTTTTTACTCAGGAAGTTTTCTTACATCACCAGCTTTTATTCTTTCCTTCAGCAGAGGTGAAACTTTCCGGTACCTTCACACAATAGGTGGACATCACAGCGTGCCAAGAATAATTTGTTTCATCTTTTGAGATTTTTTTCCACACAAACATATAACAGGAATTTTTGTACTTATAAAGAACAACTTTTCTATCCTGTAACTGATCCATATTGTTTATTTAAGCTCAGTTTTCATTATTTTCTGTTCAGCTTTTTAATTCTCTTGCAGCTTTAATGGGACCAAACTATAAAGGAATTCTGTATTTGATCAAACTCAGTAATACTGTTCTAAACAAAAAGAAAAAAAAAGAAATATGTAATGCACACAAAGAAGTAAAAAGATGTTTTCCTCATTTTAGTTTTTATTAAAAGTTGACATGTTAAAGAAGAAATTTCTCTGCAGAAGCTGTTGTGTTCATTCTTTGTGTAATCTACTCTGTTTTAAGATCACACCTCCATAAATTTACTATTTCAATGCCTATTAAAATTAAGATCTGCCATTTTTATCTGCATGTACCTCTGCTGAACAAAGTGGTGGTCAAACAAACAATAATGGCTAATGTGCAAGTATGTTCAAAGTTTAGATGTGAGTAAACAAAATGTTTAGCTAAGTGGTGTCATAATTTACATTATCTAAGAAAGAACTCATGGAAAATCTTGGAAGTCTAGAGCTTCTTTGCGTGTGGATGGGTAGAAGCACTTGGGATTAAGTCCCTTCCTGCATTGTTTCTGCTCTTGTGGTGCTTTTAAAGCGTCATTCTCATGTGCGGTCCAGTCCAGGTCGTCTCCAACATAAAGATTGCTCGGATGTCCTGATGAATTATGAAATAAAATGTTAGCTTATGATTAACTTAGCCTAACATGCATGTTGTCGCCTTCTTCCGTAGCAACCGCAGCTTGATGATTAACAACAGCAGCAGCTAACAGCCCGAACCAACTGAGAAAGTGTTAAACAAACATTTAACCAAGTGATTTCTGATTGTAAAGTGAACGAAAGGTTCACAAGCCACTTTTCTCAACATTTAATCATAAAATTCTTGACTCACTCTTATTTTATTATGACTTTATGAGGTAACCTCAATCAGTTTCAGTTGAACAACAAAGAACAGCGCAAACATAAAGCATCTTCCAACAATCAAGGACACGTTTGCAACCCTGTCTGGTCCACAATGAGCTGGACTGACCACCACTTCATGTTACACACAGTTTACAAGGCAGATGTGATGTCACTTGAATACAAAATAACATATATCTCCACTTATTTCTGGCTGAAAAAAACTCCCCTCATCAGCTTGCAGCCATGCTAATATTATTCACCCCATCTTTAAGGCCAAGTAAAGTTGCTGTTAAGACATTTGACTTTTGTTGACAATCTACAAATGAAAAAAGTATTAAAAATATCCCAGAATTGTTTCCTGTCTTGATTTACAAAATGCATTTGAGTATTTTAAGAGACGCACTACAGAACTTCAGCAGATTTTCTCAGTGATGTTTCCCCTGTTGACGGCTAATTCGGCTTTCTTCTTGCATCAAACCTGTACTGTAAGCTCTCTCCAGACAGTAAAAACAATCTTATCTTGCCTCTTGTCTCATCTAACGCTCAGTCCCTTTCACTATTTCTTTTTCTCTCCTCCTCTAATAATATCTTTTTGTTCTTCTTTGCTGAATCAGCCATGTTTAAAACAGCCGGTGTGTTTCTGTTTGCTGGAGCGTGATGTGGAGTGCAAAGTGAGCTGTGGTGGCCTGGAAGAGAAACTTGTATAGGGCGGTTTCTCAACCTCGGCACGCTGCTGGGCTCTAGAAATGCACATAATAGATGTCACTGTGCCATCAAACAAGTCAGGAAAGCAGAGATTTTAAGGTCAGAAAGTTTCGTAATGTGTCTTTAAGGCCGATTGTAGTTTAATCTGATTGCTCATGAAGATGCTCCAGAAAGAAAATGTCACTTTTATATCTAATGAAAAGCATTGCATTGTTTAAATAATGTAGGAATAACAGATGTTAATCTGCTCCCATAACATGTTTTTATTTTATCAGACATCTCTTATTTTCTTGTAGTTACTTTTGGTCTTAATGAACAAAAACACAATTCATTCTTTCATAAATTGCCGTCAGGTACAGCTAGATATTACGTCATTTCATGTGTATATTAACATTCATTATAAATAAATAAATAAAAGAAAGATTTTTTCGGATATATTTAAAAAAAGACCGGTAGTTGAAACAGTATTTTCATTCTTTGCAGCCATGGGAAAATGTATTTGATAGCTGTTGCTTGATTTTGCTCTTTAATTTAATTTAATAGTCTGACACACAAATGCCTTCGAGTTCCCGGTGCTTTCGTGTCTGTGTCTTTATCTTGTGCATGAAAGCTGTTATGCTGCATTTGAACTTACTTGCTGTTTTGTTTATTTTATTTCCTTTTTCTCTTGTAAACTTCAGTCAGGTTTGATGACACAATGATGATGTCTGATAATCGGTGTCAACGCGTTTTCCACCTTAAGCCAGGAATAAAGGTGAGCATTTACGCCTCTTTTAGGGCTTTCATGGTGCGATTTGAGCGGTAGCTACTAGCAGGCTGGTGGGCTGATATGGAGATTCCACAAACTTTGTGCACTGCCAGCATGCATTGGTGTAATAATGGTGCTGAATCTTAATCTTGCATATGTGCAGGGTCTGCAGCAGAACCTCAATAAACCAGCTCATGTATTTTTTTTTATTAATCCATGGGTTTGTGTACCAAAGATATAACATCTTAATTTTAAAATTCAGGTTCTGATTTGTATAATTTAATCAGTACACCACTGGTAAAAGTCGAAAGTGTAAATGATTCTTAAGACATGATAGTGATTTGAGAACAAACACATGGTCTGTTAGGATTTGGTCATATATTTTTCTTTTGGATAGAAAAGCCAGTTGAAGTGTGAAAATTTAACGTCTTGTACTGCAGCTGTTACTGGCTGGCATTCAGGGTCAGGAAACCCGTTACGTTTTGAAACAGCTGAGTTTTATGTAAAGAAACCGTCTGGCGTGTCAGGTTATGAAACCCCAACTCAACCACTACAGACCAGTACAGTGACCAGATACCCCACCCTGAGCCATCCCTCCCTCCATCCCCTCACATGATCACTGGCAGCTGTAGTCTTACTGGATTACAGGAGCACAAGAACAGCTATGTATGCATTAATAAATCATCCACACTATGCTCACACACACACATCGGTACACACACACACACTAGAAGTTTAGATTCTTCGGGATTTCCCAGGGAAACTCCTTCCTGCCGAAGTGTCCGTAACAGGCTGTCTTCTGGTAGATCGGTCTCTTTAGGTCCAGGTCTCTGCAGAACAATCGAATGGTAAAGAAAACTTCCATGTATGACTCAACATGTAGTGTAACAGTGCTGCATGTCTCACACTTCTCTTAACAACAAAGCAGACGTAGCAAGCATGAAATAATCCTGACCTGACGATGACGCCGGGTCTCAGATCAAAGTTTTTATTAACGATCTGCAGCAGCTCTTTCTCGCTCATCTGAGAGGAGCCGTAGGTGAACAGGGAGATGGAGAGAGGGTGGGCGACTCCAATCGCATAGGCCACCTATAGAAACGAGAGGTACACCAGGACTTAAAGAGGAAATTTAAGTCACAACACTGATTATAAACCACGATTAGATAGAAGATGGATTTTTTGGCTCCACCAGACAAGACACAAGACAAATGACACTTTAACTCTTTATATTTTAACACGTGATTCCAAAACCCCAACTTTTAATACGCTGTTATCAGCCCTTCTCTTGCTGAGAGTTTCGTTCAGTGATTTTTAGAATCAGCTTCTTTTCTAATCATGTTGCTTTGCACCAAACTTTCCACTGATGGTTTGTAACCTTATGCAGCCTAAATATCAAGAGCCCTGTTTTAATTAAAATTTTGATCCAATTTTTTTAGATGAGTTGCCATCATCTTTGTTTAAGATTTAAGTGCGGATTTAGGTCATACTCATGGAAACTCATTCTACTTCCAGCCATGATAGAACATCTGGATCAAATATCACACATGCTTTGTGCACTTTTAAAAAGGATTTCCTGGAAGGCAAGCTCACCTGCACCAGCACCCTCCTGCACAGTTTGGCCTTCACCAGAGACTTGGCTACCCAGCGGGCAGCATAGGCAGCTGAGCGGTCCACCTTTGTGTAGTCCTTACCAGAGAAAGCCCCGCCCCCATGGGCCCCCCAGCCGCCATAGGTGTCAACAATGATTTTCCGGCCAGTCACTCCTGCATCCCCCTGATGTAAAAACACAACCCGATAGTCATGATATACACAAAAACAACATGTATGATGTCTGATATTATTCTGGGTGCTAATGCCGAAGGTGATGATTTGAGTATGATTTGGTTAAAATACCTACATAAGAATAACATTATTAGAAACCTAACATGAAAACACACTAAAGTTTAAAGTATAATAGGCTAAGTATGTTGTCTCTAAAGCTAAAAATATTTTAACTTTTAACCTGGTGTTTATGGGAGCAACATGCTCAGTTGATGGTGGGATTGTGTGGTTGTAACAGAAGAGTACCACTAGGGGGCACACTAGCAAATTCAGGCTGTACAGAACTAAACTGGCAAAAGGTAAAAAGTGATCAAGGAGACCAAAAAATGTTAGTAGAAGGTTGATGTTAATATAGAGGCAAGAAAAGCAACAGCTGTGTTATCGTGGATGGTGTTTAAAGCCCTTGAATCAAGGAATGAGGGATATCTGTTTCAAATTTACCTCTACAAGTTGAAATTTACATCTTCAACTTGTACATGCATAGATTTATAATATGGCAAGCAGCAAGATACAAACAAGTAATTAAAATAAAACATTTATATAACACAGACATGGAAGAAATGGAAATATTATTCCATATTTCAAGTCTTTCAAGCCCTTTAACAGATTTTTACCTGTGGTCCACCAATCACAAACCGTCCGCTGGGCTGCAGGTGATAGACGGTGTTCTCATCAAGATACTTTGCAGGGACCACAGCTCTGATGACCTTCTCCTTCAGGACCTTCTTCTGTTCTTCCAGGCTCACATTGTCATTGTGCTGCACTGAGATCACCACCGTGTGGACTCTCTTGGGAATCACAGCGCCATTTTCCTGGCTGTAATGAACAGTCACCTGGACAAGGATGGAGCAAGTTTGCACTTTACTTGTAGAGTTAAAGTCTAAAATGTAAAATAATCGTTGTCATGCAAATGACATAATTTCAGCTGTAAGACATACTGTACGTGTTCATTTAAGCTTAAAATATCCTTGTGTTTCAGAATTCCTCTTTTCACATTAAAGCTTCTGCGAACTGAGAGTTTGGAAGTGTCGCATCTGCCGTGAGCTCACAAGACCAAGACAAAATGATACCTCGGAAGCATTGCTTAAAGTCTTAAAGGAAGGCGTCTCCCTGCTCAGATGTCAAATACCAGCATGTGCTGGTTTGTGTCTGCTGGTAAGCACATTCTGAAGGTCAACAGCGCCGTCCCACTTTCTAGTGTGTGAAGTATTTGTTACAAACTGCAAACTTGCAGACTGGGCTTCATCTTGAGTAAATTAATTATCAATCTGATAAAAACAGAGGAATATCTTTTTATTGCTGCAATTGAAACTATTACTGTGTAAATTAAACATTCATCCAGAGCCAAACAGTCAAAACAATAAACCAAAAACACAAAATCTCATTTATAGTGAAATATAGAATAGCTGATTAAGTGAGATAGTTATAACAATTTATCTAAATTAGACACAAACCAAGACTCTAAAAACAGTATTTTGGCTTTAATTGATCTAAAACATTTTATAAGAATCCTGCTTAAATCTTTTGGCTAGTGATGAAATCTTATTTTTGTTGATTCAAGAGAATTTTACAACCAAACTTGAATAAATTGCTTCTATTTGTAACAAGTGATCGAATGATCTAATTAAAACTCATCAGACCTATTCAAATCATTTAGTATAAATTGTGCAAATGCTGCAAAGACTCATGGGAAATGTATATTCAGCAGGAATTTAACCTTTTGTGATGATTCCCCTATAAATTTGAGCTATGTGTTTTATTTCCTGCGTTACGTTTATTTAGATTTATTTAGATAAAGTTGTTGGAATATAGAGTTCTGTTTGAAAGTTGGCATCATGAGTGTCAACAACAGTACAGGAAGAAAAACCCAGCACCACCTAAAGGTGGTGTTATTGATGTGCGATACCACAACTTTTATATCCAATACCAAGTAAAATTCAAGCCAGTTTTAACCATACCAATCCAGTGCTTTGTAACCCACCACCATCATTTCATTATTCAAAGGTTATGAGGAAAATCTACTTTAAAAGATACCTAACTGAGCTAATGAGGATGTTGGGATCATAGTAAGTAATAAAGAGCAAAACACAGCGAAAGCAAACTAACAAAACATTTTTTCACTGTTGATGATTAGTAGAAGAGATTAGTAAATACTCTCATCATAAACTCGGATCATATTTTACTAATTAACTGTATGCCTTTATCTCTAACCGCTTCCTTAATTATTTTTTTTTCAACTTTGGCATCTACGTGGTTAAAGTTGTTCAATACTATCGCTCAAATCATTTAGTTTCTTTCAAATAAAGAATCTGAATCACCGTGACTCAGTTTCATATATCGGGTGAATAGAATAAACTTTCATCGTGTCTTCAGATATTATTTTATAAAATAGGAGTATATTATTGCAGCAAGCCATCAACAATAGAAGTTCATCAACACCTTTGATGCAGAAAAAGTTTGGGTTTTTTTGCATGTAAAAGCACCATGCTTTTGTAACTATGTGTACTTTATTTAATCTTGTTTTTTTAAATCCCACCTGCGTCTTGGAGTCCGGGCGGAGCCAGGAAACAGTCCCGTTTCGTCTCAGTTCGGCCATCTTAGCATTGAGTTTATGGGCGAGGACTATCGTGAGGGGCATGCACTCCTCAGTCTCATCTGTGGCGTATCCAAACATCAGACCCTGTTTACAGCATGAGAACAGGTAGATTAGTAGACTGCAGTCTGTTATTATATCTGCAAAGGACTTCAATGGAGTTAAGAACCCAGATGACCTGGTCTCCAGCTCCAATGTCTGTTTCCACACGATCAACGTGAACTCCCTGTGCGATGTCAGGAGACTGCTGTTCAAGGGCCACAAGTACGTTACAGGTCTTATAGTCAAAGCCTGGACACACAGAGGACAGAACAAGGAGAAGAGGAGGGAAACAGTTTAGTTAGTTAAAGTCCTACTTCAGAGATGCAACCTGAAGATGAAAGCTGAAGACATACATGTCAGTTTCCACCCACCTTTATCTGAGCTGTCGTAGCCGATATGCTTGATGATGTCTCTGACCTCCTTCTGGTAGTCTACACATGCTCGTGATGTGATCTCACCACAGAGCAGCACCATGCCCGTCTTACACACCGTCTCTGTTTCAACACACAGAGCACACACACTGATGTTTAGGCCTTTAAAAGTGTTGGTTTTACTCACATGATTCTTTTAACGATCATTTAAAAAATGCTTTGGTCCAAGGTGGCACAAATCTGGCAGGATAGAAAAAAACTAAAAATCAGGCTAGACAGAGAGGAAGGAAGTCACCAGCTCTCAACTAACTTGGTCCAAAACTAAAAAAAATAAGCCAGAACACAACTTAATTTTAATAGATGTGAAATTTTACCCTAACTCGATGTGAACTTTTTTTTTTTTTTTTCAAAATTCCACCACATATAGACTAAATAATTTTAGCCACTTTACTAATTGATTCACTTTTATTACACCTTTGAAGAATCTAATACATATACTGTTGCTCCATAACAACATGACAGCATCACACGGTTGCTGCAGGTTTGTTGGCTGCATCCATAATAAGAACCTCTCGTTCCACCACATCCCAAAGCTGCTCTGCTGGACTGAGATCTGGTGACTGTGGAGGCTGTTGGAGTCCAGTGAACTCATCGTCATGTTCTAGAAAGCAGCTGGAGATGATCTGAGCTTTGTGACATGGTGCATTATCCTGCTGGAAGTAGCATCCGAAGATGCTACACCGTGGTCATAAAGGGATGGACATGGTCAGCAACAATACTCAGGTAGGCTGTGCTGGTTAAACCAGGCCTCGTTGGTACTAAGGAGCCCAAAGTGGGCCAAGAAAATATCCCCCCACCATTACACCACCAGCAGCCTGAAGCATTGATCCAAGGCAGGATGGATCCATGCTTTCATGGTGTTCCCACCAAATTCTGAGCCTACCATCTGAATGTGAAGCTGAAATGGAGACTCATCAGACCAGCAACGTTTCTCCATCTTCTATTGTCCAGCGTTGGTGAGTCTGTGTGGATTGTAGCCTCAGTTTCCTGTTCTTAGCTGACAGGAGGCACCCGGTGTGGTCTTCTGCT
>JBAMHW010000024.1:3594516-3616160 GCA_037177495.1 Rhadinocentrus ornatus | reverse complement strand
TATATAGATATATAGATATATAGATATAGATATATAGATATAGATAGATATAGATATATAGATATATATATATAGATATATATATATACAGAGAGAGAGAGAGAGAGAGAGAGATACATACATACATACAGGAGTAATTCAGCTGACAACTATGTTAGTCTGACTATGAAAAGTTTTATTTTAGTTAGACTAATATGTTTACATGTTACTTTAAAGATCTGGCCCCATTTTAAATGTACCAGACCAGTGTTGTGGTAGCTATTTATATTTCCTGATAACTCGTGTTTTTCAAACTCTTCTTCACACTTCCAGATGACATCACTGTGACATCATCATCATTGTTTACATGTACCTTAGTGTTAGCCACTTCTTCCACCTTTTTCTAAAAAAAAATAAATGAAAAGACAACAGAGGAGGAGAGGTTTTGCTGCCATCTTTGGAGAGATGTTTAAAAAAAAAATCATGATGGAAATGTTTGTAATTTCATGTCTAGGATATAAAAACCCACATATGGAATCATCAGTCACATCTCATAAGAATCGTTTTATATAGTTTAGTTATGAACGGCTCCACTCAGAGCTCTGCTGTGATCGAAGTGAAGAAGGTTTTGAAGATGTGATAAACAAATGTTCTTGTGCACTTATGTGGATTCCTCCTCCTCCTCTTCCTCCAACATGTTGGGAGGAGGCGTAGCACAAACGTCATACAACCACCATCAATGTTATGTAACTCAGATTTCTATTTAAGATTCTAAAAGGGACATTTCTTTCCTCTGCTAGTAGAAATTAACATTGTTTACTGAACATTTGGCTTCTGGGTTCTTGTTGTGTTTTAGATTTTAGTTTATTTTTTTACATGCACAAAGGAGTAAAATAATCCAAGAATCCATCAAGATGAAAATGATAGATTTTTGCAACAGAACTTTATTTTTTCTACAAAAAAAAAACAAACAAAAAAAACTTTATCCTTTAAACCATCTGGTTTATTAAAGCAGATCCAAGGATGGAAATACTGCACATACATGCTGCAGACACTGTGGCATCATATTGACCCTTTTGTTTTAGCTTTTTGAGACGCTGAATCTCTTCATCCTGATAGTTTAGTGGGCCACAATGCAAAACACAGCCCAAAGCAAATCCTCATTTGTTGAATTTTACTTTAATTTAGCTTAAACAACTCAGCACAAAATCCCTGGGAGTGATGAAGTAGCTCAAATAACATCCAAACGACTAAAAACTTGGAAGACGCTTTGTAGCGGCAGCTTTTCAGGTCTTCATGTGAAACAATAACTACCCTCAATTTGCCTTCTGACTTGGTTGAGTCATCGACTTCAGCAGCCGGGCCTCGTGCGTCAATCATTATAAAATGAATCCACACTGAAGTGTCCATTTAGCAAAGTACCGATGGGCTCATTTAGGCTTCATTCCAAAGATGACCGCAGCCAGCCTCACGCTGGGCGGCTCTGCCTGTAGAGCTTAGGCTGGCAAAAGCAACAACATCACTGCAATGACTTCTCTAGAGCGGCACATGATTATCAGATTTACTACATCTGACTTCAGAGCTGAAACTCAAAATCAATAACTGGACAGTCAGCTTCTCAAATGTGCTAACTCGTCTCTTTATCAAGTTTCACGTGACATTTTTGTCACTACTTTCTATAATTTCTTCAAATTTTATTCCTCTGAGGCTCAACTTTATATTTATCATTTCTTTTTGCTGGATTATACAAAGTTTTATTTTTGTTATGTAGATTTCGAACCTCCACGGCTTCTCAAACAAAGTTTTTCCTCTTGGAAGTTTCCAGGAGGAAAACTCAGCAATAAAGCTGATAGGGCTGTAATGGCTGTCAGCAGACACCACTCGGATGTTTTCCAAATGCATCATCGTGTTATAGAGAAGAAAAAAACGGAGCAGCGGGTTTTAAACTGCATTCTTGTACTCGGTTAATTGGCACCGTGCTGATGGTGAACTTTGTCTTGTTGAATCCGTACACCTGGGTGTGTTTGTGTACCCTGAAATTTCAGCAGCCTGAGTGTGTGATTAGTTGACGCTCCATACTGCAAGACTGCAGCCTTAAAAATGTTGGCGTGCCTCTGTAACTTTCCTACAAACTGGAACTGAAAGATTAATGTTGATTATGCAAAAATTATTTTATTTAAGAGGTGCAGACATTTTTAAAGTGAAAGAAGCTTGTGTGGACGAGGTGGCAGGGTGTGGCATCAAATGGTAAGCTGTAGTGAGTGTGTGCAGGCAGGTCCAGCATGATGTTCCTCCTCCAGATGGAGGTCAAAATGGATACGGAGCCCCACCTTTAGCCCCTCCACTGCAAAAATTAAAAAGGTAGAGTCAGTGTGCGGATGCTGGAAGCTGGGCAGGCACACAGAGAAGCAAATGATGAGGAAAGTAGGTCAGAGATACAGAGGCAATCAAGCATGAGAGCAGAGCAGCATCCCCATCTCTTAGCTGAGCTACGAGCAGCGCTGGTGAGCGGCCAAGCTCATGCACGGCAGCAGACAATCTCCTTTGTTTTTAGGTTTGAGGCGCTGAGACAATTACGTAGTCAGATTACATTAAATGTCTTGTGATTTAATGTTTTTTTTTATTTTTAAAATGAGCTTCACAAAATAAACATTAAAGATTTTAGGCCTAAATTTGAGGTCATTTAAAGTCTACAGATATACTAACTTAGTAGCTTCATAGACTGCCACTAATGAGTCTCAGTAAATATTCATATTTCTTTGATTTAACTATAATTCTGCTAAACAAAAAGCTTTCAAAGGATTGTTTGAATTTAACATAGTGTGTTTAACACAGACTTTGTATGAATTAATGAAAGATACTTTACTAATCCCCTAATAAAAAATAATGTCAGCCTTTTAGCCATGTAAAGAAAAAACATTATTTGTATTATATAGTTGTAGGATGTTGGAACAAATGCATATTTTTAGTTAAATGTTGACTGAATTTTCAGGTGAAACTACATTTCCCATAATGCACCTCAGCTTGTTTGTCTGGTGTCCTCTGTGCTGTAAATTTCCACATCTTTGTAATTCCTTACAATGAGTTTAACTCGCAGGCTCAAACCTGAGCCAGACTTATCAGGGTATTTTTATTGGACTTCTTAGAACTGTAAAATGTGCAAAATAATTGAAGTGAAACATTTTGATGCATTGTATTTTGAATTTATGCCAAACAATCTATCCCCACACACACATACATGCATGCACACACACACTCGCTGCATGTCTGGCTGTGTGCTCGGAGCTCCTGGAGCTGTGTCAACATCCCTGTTGACCGAGCTCCTTGCAGAGCCGAGGTCTGTGCCAAGATCCCATTTTCACACGGCCCTGAGAGGAACGAGCCGCATCAGCAGACCTTTCAGCCTTTTCCTACTCATGAAGCTGTGACAAAGCCTGCTGTCATGTTCCCTTTCTGCAGCAGGTGAAATGTGTGTGTGCCTTGTCCCAGTACAAATCATCAAGAGGGTCTGGTCCCAGTCCCTTCTGGGCCCAACACTACTGTATGAGGGAAAACTGCAGATACTCCTGGAAAAGAGACGTTTTTTGTCCCTTTTTATTAGCATTAATTACGGCAGTGCTCTCCACTCAAGTGCTCCTGGTCTGTTCTAAAATGTAACCCAGAAGTCTTTAGAGTAGATCACAGAACACGGCAAAGTTGGATCTCCAAAGGTTTCTGAGTGGCTAAAGTGGATAAGATGGTCTATCATGGTTAAAACTGTATTAAGTGCCTCCCAATGGGAACTTTGGCTAAAAGAAGTTAGAACATATTTTTTCCTGTTGTAGTTTCAGATCATAAACTCACCTTGTGTACACATGATACAAATGTGTACATACGATTATCAGCTGGAGGATCCAGCTCCCATCGGCCTACAGTTTGTTTGCTCTGCAGCGTTCTGAGGTCCTGGATGCAGAGTGAACAGCCTCTCAGAGGGTTTGTCTTCTTTGGCAAGTGCACAGCTTTCTGCTTGTTGTTTGGATTCTGTCATGTGTGAGCCTACAATGGGAGTTTTGTCCATGAGCTATTTGAGAGTATACTATTCATTAGAATTTCTATGGGACACACACTCAGCCATTGATCTATTAGGATCTCCTCTTTTTTAATGCTGATTTACACTTTTGTTAAAGAATAGAGCTGCTTATTTATTTCTTTAACTGACAACAAATAGGAGTAGAGGAGGGTCTCAGAAATGTTTTGAACTACTTGCAATGCTGTAAAAATGCTGAGGTACAAGTTAAAGTATGCAAAGTACAACCGGGCCTGGGAAGAACTTCATGTAACATGACTTCTCACTTAAGCTGCCTGCAAGTGCATGACAAACCTTTTTTTACTGCTTACTAGTACCGGGTTGGAACGCGTTTTTTCCTTCAGAACCGCCTTAATTCTTGGTGTCATAGATTCAACAAGGTGTTGGAAACGTTCCCCAGAGGTTTTGCTCCATGTCAACATGGCAGCATCGCACAGTTGCTGAAGGTTTGTTGGCTGCATCCATGATGAAAATTTCCCGTTCCACCACATCCCAAAGCTGCTCTGTTGGATGGAGATCTGGTGACTGTGGAGGCGAATTCGGGGACATTTATATTTTGATGTTTATCAAGGTACACTCCCAATTTTAAATAAACCCTAAATAAAAATTACTCACAAGAATAAATAGTGCATTTTTTGGCACTATTTCCAGCTGTGGATGAATACTCATTGTAATATTTGCAGCACTTGTTTAATTTAAAATAAGTGTAAAATTTGTGCCTCAGGAATAAAAAAAAGAATAAACCTGCCAAGCTTTAATACAGCAACAACAATGATCAGAATGATTACCACATTGATTTTATCTTTTTCACTAGGTGACCATATGATCGAACACTTCTTGCTTTGTCGTGACGGCAACCCTGTCTGTGTTTTGGCTGGATCTGGTCTCCATCTTGTCCTGCTCCTGCCATCTGTGGTGAATGTGTGCCTCTGGAGGTCAGGAGATATGAAAGCACATAGTGAAGGTCACATAGCTGAGCCTGGTGTACCCTTTTAGGGTTGGTTTTATGTGGGGAAGTTACCATGCCAACAGTTAAGGCATTGCTGCTCCCAAAAAGACACATCACTTCAATGTGTTAAATAGAAGCTTTAAGACAGACTTGATGAACACTGATTCAGATTATTAGGTCATTAAAAGGATTGTGCTAAACTTAAGCTGTTTGGGAGATCCATTTAATTTGAACCAGATGTGTTGGAGCAGGTAAACTAGAACCAGATGTTCTTGCTTTAAGTCAAAGAGTTTTGAGCATGTCTGGGTCTTATCCATGAGTCAGGAGGACGGAGCTGTTGACAAGTGAATTGGCCGATTATTAGCAGTGATGCTGATGTTTGTAACCATCAGTGGTACAAACAGAAAGATGAGCTAAAAGATGAAGCTGCTCTTTCAAACCCTCATTTGTGGTCATGATTTGTGGGTGGTGTTTCGGGGTGTCCAGCTCAGGTCCTCAAGGACCGCAGTCCTGCAGGTTTTAGGTGTTTTCCTGCTCCCAACACACCTGATTAAAATTAAATTGCTCTCTTCAACGGCTTGTGACAAAGTTCTGTTCAAACATGTTGACTCATTAGTCTGATTCGGTTGTACTGCAGCAGGAAACAAGCAAACCCCGCAGGATAGTGGCCCTCAAGTACCGACTTTGGACACCCCTGAAATTAAAATAATACAAGTGGCTAAATTTACCCTCTTCTGAAGGCAGGTTAGACCCACCCTCAGGAATAGAGTATGGAGCTTAGCCATCCATGAGAGGCTCAAAATAGAGTCACTGATTCATAAAAAAACCCAGTTGAGGTGCTTCTCACCAGAAGGGGGCTCACGGAGAACCAGGACGTGCTGGAGAGAATCTTTCTCTTTTTGGAGGGTGTGTGTGTGTGTGTGATGCATTGATGGATTGTGATGAACTTTGTTTATTGATTCCTGTTATGACCTTCAAAGACCTTCTACTGCCTGAAGACCTGGAGACCATGAGCACTGAATCTAAGTTTTTGCCTCATTTAAACAAATTTCTGGAGATTCTTACGATCTCTGATTCAAATTATCAGAAGCTTTTGAACTGTATATGGACTGTAATCAATAAAATCCAAATTAATTGGTATTTTATGTTGAGAAATGCACTTTGTTTTTGTTTTTTATTATACTATCGTACCACACAGTCTTTTATGGATTGAGGCCACCCTCATCTTTTACTCTTCGAGTTGCTGTTTTTCATATCGGATCATGTTACTGACCTGATACTCCTTTTAACCATATTTCTGTCAAATCTGAGAGTTTTAGAAGAAACAATATGACTCAGAAACATGACATAGATTCATCTATTCTCAGATCTTAATTGTGAGTTTTAACCCTTCAAGTCCTGCTGCATCGCTGGGGACACAAAATTCATTGTAATTCATTATTTATGAAACACTTTTTTTTAACAAGTTTTTTGTAGATTTAAACCATTGTTATGGTCAAAAAGATTTCATGGGCTTTTATACAGTTTTATTTCTTTGTTGAAGCTCTACAAAAAGTATGTGTTTAAAACAAAAACTAGATATACTTATAAGTACCTTCAGTCTTTTATTCATGTATAATATATCCTCTAATTTTCCACCCCTGATGAGCACACATGTGATGGGTCTCATTCATTTCCATGACAAGCAGAAAATTTTTCACAGTAGTGGTGTAACCTGTCTCCCTGCAGCTGCAGGCTTTAAGCAGCGCTGTACCTCTGAGGTTAAACCATCACGCTGATGTGCCAACGTGGGCATGAGAGTGAAACTAAAGCTCTGAAGCTGCCAAATCTGCATCACCATACAAACACAGAACAAGCTGTTTGAATGCCGAGTCCGATTATGCCATAAGCTCTCTGCACTGGTGCTTGTGTGCAACGCAGTAAAGAAAATATGATTTGAACTGAAAGTGCTGATGTAACCAGAGGCTTGGGTTTATCTGATATGTAATCCTCTTTTTATGAGATTTGACGCAGTTTACATGTGGCAAGTGGTTGAAGGAGCATGTCGGGCCTGGGAGGTTTCAGTGAGGGGCATTTGTGTTGTAGTGACTCGATGCACTTGTTGAAGTTTGTGGAGTCACAAGTTCAGAGTTGGTCTGTGGTTGTTTAGGAAGTGCAGCCTGTCACAGTGAGGATGGCGTGCACATGGCCTGATGGGACTATTTTAGTCTGAGAGGCTGTAACATGAAGCGCCGACCCCACGTCAGGATGTATAAATAACCAGGTTTTCACAAGCGCAGTGTCTGTTTACATTTTGAGGTGACGGACTGGGTTTTATATGCCGGAAGAAGAAGTGTCCAACAAGTGCGCCATCATTGTCTTTAATCCCCTTCAACCAGCCGCTTTCTTCCCTCTCGCCCGCTTTGCATGTGTCATTTGTGACTTGTGTAATGTGACACATCCTGGAAGTCTACCTGAGTCCTGATCTTTCGTCCGTTTGCTTCTCTTGCAGCCTGACCTGTGACCGGCAATGGACTACATGAACAACGCCTCCAACAGCTACAGTTCTGGAGACACTGTGAGTGCCTCCTTAGCTAACATGACCATTAACGACCAGCACCACCAGGAGAACGGAGTGCAGATGGGACACAGAGGAGCCGGGGATGCCAAAATGAAAGGTCAGGCATGAGATACAGTAAAAAACAAACCACTGAATAAACGTGCTGGAGAATGACAGTGGCGTGAAGTGTAAACTAAATTATTAAAAAGCTTGTGATGAAGAAAACATCTTTTTCTTCGGTCAGGTTAAGCTCTGGTTGTGGCAAGGTCACCACAGGTGATCACTTCTTATCAGACCATTTTTGGGTCAGCCTCCTTGTATTTCCTACCAAACTGAAATAAGACAAATACCTTTAAATGTGCCAGTAAAACTCTCGTATCAGACACATGTACAGGGTCTAATGATACTGATATCGTATCGGGGCTCTCTAAATAGTCTCTGTAACAACTTCTTAATAAGAGAAAAAAATCCCTGTGAGGCAGCAACATGTCTGTGCATTTGACATCTAAGATGAAAATTACATACAGTACAGGACATGTATAGCTGTCTAAATACATCACGCTAGCCCATTTTTAGAGATGCACCTGCTTACAGATGGTGGAAAACTTGTTTAATTGGTAGAGAATACTGCAATAAAAACATTTACAACAACTTTTTCTAAGATGCAAACCTTAAAAAACAAGTATTTATGGTCTGATTTAGGGATAGACACTTCTCCTAACCAGCTGCTTCATGCATGGACCATTCATCTCCTACTGACTGAAAATGAAACAATCGCTTGTATTAAAATTTCACATCCACCTTATTAGTTATGTATAACATGAAGTGGTAGTCAGCGTCGGTTCCTGTGGACCAAAACATGTGTGGTCAACATGTTCTTCAGAGCGGGGAAATCCAGCTGTTCAGTGGTATCTCAGTTTTAGCTGTTCTGATTGTTCAAATCGTGAAAATTATCAAGGTTAACTCAGTGTTCCTTAAGTCATTTAAAGGGAAGGGCAAGCCAAAGATTTGACTAAATGACACCAGGAAAAGTGGCTTGTGAACTTTCATTGAGAACAAAGGGAGATGAGTGAATGAGTTGCAGCGATCCCTTGGTTAAAGGTTTGTAAATCACTTCAGTTGGTAAGGACCTTCTCTGTCAGCTGTGGCCTGTGTGAAAATAGTGACTGAAGAGATAAAATAAGTCCTTATTAATTTACACATTATTTCTATTGAAAGTAGACTCAGGACTTACTGCTCATCATCAACATCAACATGTCAGGGGATGAAACCACAGGACAGGAAGTGAGTCTTCAGTGGATTGTGTCAAGTGCTAAACAATATCAGCTGTAAAAAGGACATGGCAGCTATGAACCATGTGCTTATGGGCTGGAAGAAGTTTAGCATAGCGCTTTGATTTCAGCTCTAAATGCATATGAAGCACACAAGACATTGCATATAGAACAGCAAAGATAAACAGTAAAAGTCTAATGAACCTGTACTGTAATATTGAAAGCAGAATAACGTGCTTGTATATGCACGCATTGGTAGTTTTATAAAGTCCACCTGTACAACTGTTTAACACAAATCTAATCAGCCAATCAAACTCTTGGAACAACCAAAAGGCCAGTACCAGAGGACTTCAGGGTCCACGAGGGCTCATAATTTTAAAGCCAGTCAGATAAATAAGAAGGTCCAAGAGCATTAAGACATTCATTAACAATTAAAAGAACCTTTGAATCAATCCTGAAACGCACGGCGAGCCAATGCACCGACTTTTAAACTGTTGCAGCTTTTAAATATGCTTTGTCAAATTATTGTAATGTGTTGTATAATCTAAATTTTAGGACTTTGGGGTTAAAAGTTAGTCACCACAGCTTCATGTTAGCCTTTAATCCCGGAGCACAGTGGGATTATTATGTTGGACTGTAAAAGTACAGCTTTCTGAGGGTCTCTGTTGACTGTACAGAGTCGGGGCAGAGGCACAGCCCCCTGACTTTTAACTGGGCTTTGTTTTAATCTCTTTTTACTTAATGGATACAAGACATGCTCTACTGCAGCTGCACTGTGCTCTCTGATCCAGGCATCTGGGTCAGACCTCTAAGAACTAGCCCCATCTCCATCCTCTGCCACTGTTTTCTCCCAGTTTAGTTCATAAACAATCAGGTCTTCAGTGCTACAGAGAAAACACCACACAAAATAAACAGAAATAAGGTCAATAAACAGGAGAGGATGTTCTTTTCTCAGTTATTCTTGTAAAATAAATTGTTTCAATCTGGACAGATTGTTCATCCTATGCCTAACGATCAGTTTCAGACCTGCCAGCAATGTGATTCCTCTCTTTTTATCCCAATCAACCATATGGCTAATTAGTGCGTAGCCTAGCTTTTCCCAGTTTACAGCCCTCACTAGTGCAGTCGTTCTCCCCGTTTCCTCTCCCCATCATCTTATGTACAAACAGGAAGCAGCCCACAGAGTCAGTTCCTCCAGCAGAACTAAACAGCTCATTAATCAGCAGTCGAACACAGAGTAAGTATCTCATTGACCTTTCCATGTAGGAGTAGTGTGTGGACAGTGTAGAGGCCGAGGTTAGTTGTGTGGCTGTACTTAGTTTTAAGAAAATGTAGACTTTTAGCTGTGTAATTGGTTTAAAGATGGTTTAGTTATATATTTACAGACAATGGTTGCATTTATCAAGGAACCTTTTCTTTTTTGAGGGGGTCTTTCATGGTTTCACCATGTGGATCTCATAACTAAAGAAATGAAAATGACAAGATTCTAAATTACTGATAATCTCTTTCTTAGCGTCTCAATTTCAAATTTACTAATTTTAATTGACTGTTTTAAAGTCTCAAATGTTTATCTTGTAATTAAAATTTTTATTATTTCATAATTCACTTTGTCAATATCTCAATCTCAAATTTACAAGTTCTCATTTTCAACTTTAATCTCATAATTATGATAAACATGATCACAGTTATATTGAATCATCACAAATTTATATCTCATAATATATATAAAATATACAATTATCTTGACCTTTTTATCTAATTAAAGAAAAATGGTCAATCTCATGGATGGATGGACTGATTGATTTTAAGGTCTCCAAATTTTTATCTTTCAATCAGGTTAAAGAAAATTTAAAAACAAGATGTCAAGTTAATCACAATTCACTTTAAAGTAGTCTCAATTTCTCATTCTCAACTTTTAGTTGCATAATTACACAAAACTTGATCACTGAAGTCTGATATGATCATAATTCCCATTTTCTTTTTGTCAGTTTTATCCCGCATAATTGAAAATGACCTTTCATCATAATTACAGGTTTCTGTACATCTGTTAAAGCACCCAAATTACTCTCAGAATATGATTTAAAATTGAGGCATTTGCTCATGCATTGTGCAGTAAATGACTGGTAATGAATGCATTTCTATTTAATTTCCTTTTTAACAGAGCTGAATGAGTCATGAAGTGGGTTTGGATATAACAGTGAAGCTGATGTTAACAGTTTTGAATTGGTCTTCACAGCCTCCCTTTGGATAGATTTTTTCTTTGTGTCTGTCTTGATTCCCTCCAGTCTGAACTCATGTTTACCTTTAATCCACAGAGGATGAAACGATGCTCAGTGAAAATGGAGTAAAATCTGTGTCTGAGCTTTCACAGCCAGAAAGCAGCCGCTGTGATGAAGAGGTGCAGCCTGGTACGCCTGCCATGTCATGAAGTTTGAAACAAACTTTAACCCTCATTTAGCATGGTTTGCTTTGAGTGTAGTTTATCATTTATTTCTCCTTTTTTTTATTCACATTAACTTTTCTTTGTTTCAGATATGTTACCAGAGAAATGCTGATCTTTATTGATTTTCCTTCTGCTTTAGTGGTGTGAATATTTTAATTTATCCTAACTTTAACACTAACTAATTTTAAAGTGTGGTTTTTCTATTTTAAACATGTTTTGCTGTGTTGTTGCTACAGATTAAAGGCCAATATGGAAAATAATGTCTCTGTGCCTGTTAGAATTAGCCAAAGTAACTCCACTCTTCTCAGGGTCAAGCACACTTTGATCACAAATATAAAGTCTGACAGCTTGTCCAAAGCAAACAGGGAGGGAAGGTAATGGGACTAAAAGTACCTCTGAGTGGTTAAACCTACCTAATTTGTTGCAGCAAACATGAGATGGCTGTGCAAACCTGAACAGTGTCTGATCAGAGTTTAACCCTCCTTGTTTAAAATGTTCTAACATTCATTTAATCCACAGCAGACACACCTGCAGAGAAAGGAGGTGATGAAGTCATGTCGGAGCTCTCAGAAAAAGAGAGCACCTTGAGTGAAGACAAGGGGCAACTGGGTATGCCCTCACTCCTTAAGCTGCTTTCCCCTTTTCAGCTGCTTGTGCTTCCATTTCTGTGATTATTTAGTTCGGCTTCCAGATAAATACACGTGTTAGCTTTTTTTGCTGAGTGTTAGAAGATAAATACCACTCTCATATCAACACACAATGGAGAGAGTTAAAATTCACCATATCATCTTGTGTTTTAGCAGATGTTAGCCGCTAACACATTCACACACAGCTAACATTAGGCTAATATTGGGCAAGCTTGCATGCGGCAAGATTTTCTTTAAAGCAGATTTACATTAATGTTTGTAATTATATCTGTTTCATTGGAGTAGTTGGTTATGTTTTGGTATAAAGAGTTTTTTTTTCACCAGCTCTCATTTGTTCTGCCAACGTATGCTAGTTTTATATCATGCTATTATGCTAGTAATACAAGTCTCTTTGAGTGTTGATCTGAATATTTTAAATACATTTCATTGGCAGTTTGAACTTTGTACACATACCAGGTAGATTTAATGGTTTTGATTTTTCATAAATATAGTTTAACAGTATAATATTGTAAGGAAGTAAAAACCTTCTAATAATTCTTTTTTTAGCATGTATTTGTTAGCTGGATTACAGCCGTTTATCTCATGTACTTCTGACTTTAGAGCCAAATTTAAAATTTTCTTTAGCTAGGCATTTTTTTGTTTATTTATTTATTTTTAATTATTGGCTTTATAAAGAATTGGACTTGTAGAATCTAACTCATTTGATTTACCTGGATTGGACTGTATCTTTAAAAGTGTCTTGAGTTGACTTATTGTGAATTGGCACTATATAAATAAAGCTAAAATCAGAATCGTTTTCCATTTGTGGAAGTATTAAGTCTCTTTATAAAGGTTACTATTTAAAATGTAAAGTGGGGCCTTTCCAGATACTCCATGCCTCCTCCACATTACACATACATGAATATTAATTTATTTGATTGTTCTAAATTGACTCTAGGAAGTATGAGTGTGCATGTTTTTGCCTGTGTTGGTCTTGTAATGGACTCCAGGTTCACTTTTGTCCCTGCATAGGATATAAAAAATGTTATAGAAAATAAATTAATGCTTTTAGTTGAGCATTAGAGGTATTTATGGGTGTAATCATCTTTTAAAACCACACCAATCACTTTGCCAGATTTTCTCAGTGAGACGTCCCCTAACGATGGCTAATTTGGCATCCATCTTCCATCCTGTCTCTTTTCTGAGCTTTCTCTAGCAAGTAAAAGCCAGTATAGTTTTGACTCTTGTCTTATGTCTTGTGCTGCTCGGTTCTCTTTCCTTTCCTAGCTTCCTCCAATAATGTCCTCTTAAATAAGTCATGATGCATGTTCAAAATGGCTGGTGATATCCAGTTCTTGACATGTGGCATATTGCTGTAAAGCAAAATTCTGCTGTAAAGTGATGCGCCAGTGTGGAAAAGAAAATTTCATGTTGGACGCTGCTGGGCAAAGACCCCAAAGTACATAATAAATATTGGCCATTAAAACAAGTCAAACATATTTTTAAGGTCACAAAGTGACATATTGCCAAGCTTTACCCTGACCCCGCTTCCAATCTTTGATTCAGGCTATGTTACCTGACCAGAGTTTAAATTTAAATTTGGTGTTCAAAAATGAGAGTGGTATAAAAGTGTCAGACCAGAATTAAAGCTAATGAGTGTATTTTCAAAGTGTCAGACCCATTTTTTTTAATAATTTGCAACCAAAGCCGCCTGCTGCTTCCTATTTTGTGTAACCTGATTGTAAAAATTAAGCTTATTATCTATTTTTTTCAGCATCATAAATGGAAACCAGCTTTTTCTTTTCTTTTCCTGGGCTTGGCTCTTCTTTTCCTTTTTTTCACATGTACTCATGGTTAACATGCTTCTTCCAGAACTAAAACATGATCATAAGCAGACAAAAATAGCAAAGTGGTTCTTTTTAAAAAAAAATCTCAGATGGTTACTGTACATCATGGTTATTTCAGAATGAAAGAAATGGCCAAACCACAGGCAGATTTAAGAGTCCTGTGATCTGTTACGCAGATGCACAGCTTAGAGCTGTGGGAATGCCAACATAATGTTAAACACAGCTGAGGCACCAGCTTCGGTGTGGTCCAGATGCAGGACTTGCATAAAACTCTCTGGGAACCTGGTTTTGTTTTGTTTGCATATTTACCTCATGCTTTTTAATTATGTATTTATCTAATCTGTATTTGTATTGGGGTTTCTGCATTAACTGAAGACATGCTGCATGTGGGCTTATTGATTTCTTTGCTGAGTGCTCGTTACTGATTTTGTTCTTGTCTTTTCCATCTCATCATATTTAATGTGCAGCAGGAGGAGCAGCCTCAACAGGTAGGCTCTATGTTTTATTGATCGCACTGTCCCTGTATTTATTATTGCAGAAGACAGATGTGAGTTTCCTTATGACTTAATGTGGATGAAAAAATAAAAGGTTAATAACAATTAATTGTTTTCTTTTATCAGCATTTTTATACTATGTTCTGCATTTTGTAATATTTATATTCTTTATTATTCTGAGTTAGAAGATTTTACTGAATTAACGTCTGGATTTCATTGGCTGAATTAGAAAAAATATTTAAAAGAAATATAAATGTTTAATGTAAAGAATGAACTCATTGATTAAACATAAGTAAACTTCAAATAAACATTTCAAAGGTTTAAAATATTTTAATTACTTCATGTATTGATTCTTATTCCATCTGGGTTTTATTTTATTTTGTGTAACATAGATTTAAGTTTTAGTTCGGTGTTATTTAATAATGTATTAGTCCTTACAAACAGACAAATATCACTTTTTTTTCTTATTTAATGTTGTAAAATGTTTGCAATAAAGATTAAATCAGTTAAATATTAATTTTATTAGCTGGTGTTTTTATTTTTTGTTTTTTTTAATTCAATTATTAATTTGAGCAAATAATTAGTTGTTTCCAACAAGATTTTAATTGTTAGCTGCAACATCACTTTTAGCACCTCATGTCTTTTTATTGTTTTCTGGAGTATAAAAAACAACTTTAGTGCATTTTTATCTCCATGAATAAAACACTATCTGAAAAAAGAAAAGGAAAATTTATATAAGGTGTTAACTTCAAGTTACTTTATTATAGTTAAATGTGACTTAAGGACTTCTTATTTTTATTTTAATAAAATAATTTTACCCATTAAATATTTTTTATTAGAAATTATATTGTATTTAGCTATAAAATCAATTATACAATTTTTTTTGTTTTTTGTATGTGCTATATTAAATAATACTGCCCTATACCTTTTCAGAAAAACTCCAGACCAGTGGGGGTTTTGTTTTTGTTTTTTTGAAGGATTTTTTATTTTTATTTATTAATTTAGAATCAGATGAGGAACATTTAATATCACATTTAAATCACTTTATTAGTATTATTATTATTATTTATTTTTTTAAACAGCAGACATGCAAAATAACACGGGCAGTTTATTTTCACTGTGATGCTTCTTCTCTCATCTGTCACTGCAGTTTGATGCATTGCTGTCAAGTTCCATCTTGTTTTGGTTTAACTGGACTCATCACTTCTCAGTTCTTGGTCTTGCATTGTCACTTTTTGTGGTTCTCTTCGTTTACCTATTTTTCTTGTTGACGTCACTTCTTCACCTCTTTGATTATTATTTTGTTGTTTTTCTTTTTAATGGGGAGATGGATAACAAGTGCTGTGAATGTCATCATGAATCTGCTTTCCAAACAAATTAGTGAGGCCTGGTACTGGAGTCCACAGTGAGCTCGCATTCGCAAAGCCTGCAGTGCCTGGAGCCGCTGGGAAGGCCGTTGACTTCATGAGATCGTCCTGCTCTCTGGAACATGGACACAAGATGGTGGGCGAGTGTGGGAAGAGGCTAAGTGATTCTTTATGGGCCTCTGAAGACTTAAGCTACAGCTCAGAGATAAGACAGGACACGGAGGCCAGCAGGGGGAGCCCTGAGTGGACCGGAGCTGTTGATTCTCAGCGGGCAATTAGCCTTGATGCATCAGAGTGCCTGACGGAAATTAGCAACCCATCTGGGACATCTTTAGTCCGCAGCGCTGCTTTGGAAGACCTGACATCCATCGGAGACAGAAGCTTGTTGGCTAACCAGGAGGCGGGGCTCATCTCTGAGCAAATAAAAGATGGACTGGCTGTTAATGGAGCAGCTTTACAGCCATGCAATGACTCTGGAAGCAAAAATGTCACTTCAGAAGCAACCCAACGTCTGTCACAGCCTATTATTGACTCAAATACTGAAATTCTCCATCCCACACACAGCAGTAGGAACATTTCTGAGAAGGTTTGCCTTTTGACCATATTGCCATGTGACACAGAAGCTGAAAACAGCAGTGACTCATCATTACATAGGGCCGGCTATTCAAAGCCTGACATGCCCAATGACTCAGAGATGAGGAGCAGTGTGGCTCAGGCCACCGGCACCGCTGAGCTCCAGAAATCAGCCTCCCAAACCTCCACAGCCAGAAAGTCTTTGGTGCCAGTCGCTGTTTTCAAAGGTCTGTTTGATGTTCACAAGTTCAGAACCAGCCCTCCTCAGTTAACTCCTTCCACTTCTTTGATTTACCAAGCAGCTTCCGCTCTCTGTTATGCAGCACTCTTTCTCCAAATTATTTCTATGGACGTTAACTTTGACTTGAGGAGAAGCTTGTTGTCCTCCCTCTTCACTTTAGCTTTTTGTTTCATCTCTTCATCTCCGCCCACTCTGCTGGTCATGCAGCCCAAAAAGCCACTTCCTGGTTTTTCACGTGTCACACTGCATGCTGCACACTTCGCATCACTTTTTTTTTTCTCTTTTTTTCTTTCCTTTTTTTTCCAGAGAATGTGTTTAGACACACACTTTTGACACAAAATGTGTAAACAAGAAATAATTCATAAACGCAAAGATGTGTCATATTTTAAAGTTTGCTTCTGTTTTCTTTCTACAGCTCAAGCAAAGGCGGATAACGGAGATAAGGTATGAGACCTTAAAGTTGGTGATGCATTGTCCTGTGGCTGTTGGTTAGTGAGAATAATAACCTGTGCAGTGTTCCCTTTTGGTTCTGTAATAAAACAGAGTCATGAAAATTTCTTGAGCTTTCCCTAGCATTCCAGGTCTACACTAGTTGTATAGTGTTATTAAAATTTTTATTCTAAAGGCAATTTAAGGCAACACAAAGCAAAACAACAATACAGTAAGTAGTGGTCACCAACCTGAAACCTCCATGACAAAAACTAAACCAGTTGGCGGATTTACAAAAGAAAAATGGACAAATGCCCGAGAATTTCTTTAATGTTAGGAAGCATAAATGGTCATTCCCATCAGCTTATCCTAATAATACAATACTTCTATAATACATAATAATACAATTCAATAATACAAAACTTCAAAATGTGCATAAAACCATTTATGGAAACATGATAATTGGTCTTTTTTTCCTAATTTGACAGGTTTTTTTAGAGCCTAAACCAAACTATAAAAACAAAGTGATCAAATGAGACAAATGTAGATGTGTGTTCAGAGCAAGTCACATGAGGCAGACAGTGTAGGATTATGATTTCTGTACCTGAAGGATGCTTTAATGTCTCGGTATCTATTTATTTCTGAATTTTTATTTATTTATTTATTTTTTAACCTTAAAATCAAACTAGATTAGTTGAAATTGAATCTGTAAGCAACAGCTAGTTAGTTTAGCATCAAAACTACAGATTAAGGGAATGGCTGTCAAGAATTATGTCAAGAATTACTCAGTCAACATGAAATCACTTTCTTTATAAAAAAATAAATAAAAAAAAAGGTTGTTATAAGCCGGTAGATAAGCTTTCCCCTGTTGACAGTCATTATGCCAAATGAAGCTAATAAAACTCTAACAAAGTATAAATAGTATCAATCTTGCCTTATAGAAGCTGAAAGCATCCATGTCTACGAATATTCATTTTTGTTGCTGTTATCACGAGATTATTCTGCTACCTTCAGATCACAAAGTTAATGTTTCTTATTATCTCAAGAAGCCTGTCATTTGTTTCTCTGAGATAACCACCTACTGGTTATCACAATATAAGATTTTTTTTCTCAAGATCACAAGATGATCACGATGAGCTCAGTATTAGGTGGTTGACACCTAACTTAGTTGTTAATTGTCACATTTTATTGTCAGAATTTATTGCAGTAAATTAAAGTATACCTGTGTTGATGTGTTTTCGTCCAGACACTAGCAAAAAAAACAGAACTATTTTCTCAAGGTAAAAGCATAAATGACTATATTTAGAGAAGACGATCCTTGTGATCTTTTTATTATCTTTAGATATGGATATTAAAACATTTCTTAATCATGGCCGCTCTCAGCTTCCGTAGTACAACTTATAGAGAAGATGACAATAAAACCCATCTCTAAAATAACTGTTTTTTTATTGCAACTGACATTTAAAACTTGTCCATTTTTCTACCTTCTGTCATTTAAAGTGACTTTTAATAAACCAAAATTATCTTTAATCATTATTTTTATGAAATCATTTCTTTTTACCATCTTTCATTTAATTAGTCATTTCTGTTTTATGTTTATTTAATTTGAGCATTTGTTTTTCATTCATTTCTTTCCCTCTTCATTACAAAGACTCAAACTACCACCTCACCAACCTCTTCCCTTAAAAGACCATCTGTTGTCGCCAAGGGCAACAAAACACTCGCTTCTCCCCGAAACAGCCACAGCTCCATCCCCATTAAAACCAGCAGCCCAGGGCCCAGACAGCCCAGAGTAAGTACAGGTCTAACTGTAGCTTAGAGCTTAGACCTGAGCTGAGTTCAGGTGCCTAAAAATAATGGATGGACTGATGCTACGTTTCCCAGAACCCTGCTGCTTGAGAGGCCGAAAATTATGTTTATTAGGTATGTTTGAATGCATGCAAATTTTTCTAACATTGACATCCATTATCCATTTGTGTGATTGCTGTATTCAAAGAACCCTAAATTACACTTGTGTAAATGGGAGTACTCAGAAAGGCAATGGCAACTTTCCAACGTCAAACATTTCTGGTGAAAACACATCTGCTGTCTGTTTATGTTGTTTTTTCAGAGTGCTGCTGGTGCAATATCTCAAAGTCGGGGAGCCAAAGCTCCCGCCAAAACTGCTCAACCAGGTATGAACTGAAGCTATCTTGGTTCATTTATTTTACTTTCTATTTTTTTTTTTTTTTTTCCATTTTAGGGGTAAGATATAAAAATTACTTATATGTCGTATTTTTTGATACAGCTAGTGCCAAGAAACCTTCCACTCCAAAAAATGAAAAAGGTAAAAGAAGGAAAATGTATATGTGCTTCCAGCCTCGCATGGCCATAATGCCACAGTCTGATCCATCGGATCAAACTTGGTCAGCTTGTGGCCAGTAGAAATCCTAGTTTGAATAATTTCTCTGTTGTTTTCCTCACCCCAAGGAAATGTCGTGTTTAAAACCTCCTAACATGTTACCGCTCTGATTGCTTAAGATGCCAAGAGTGGACAGAGCAGCCCCGGTACTCCCAAATCACCTGCTAGTCAAGCACTTTCTGCAGCTGAGGCTAACAAAGTGAAGAAGATCGCAGTTGTGCGCTCCACTCCGAAATCTCCGGGTTCAATGAAGACCCGCTCGCCGGCTCCACTGGCCGCTGCAGCACCACTGCCTGACCTGAAGAATGTCCGGTCCAAGATCGGCTCTACAGACAACATCAAACACCAGCCTGGAGGTGGAAAGGTAACCTCACACTGACTCCACTTACTTCACTGACTCCAGCTCACAAGTTCAACTCGAAGCAAACTGCTTTCAGCCGTTTTTCCACCTTGGCAACTTGTCTTTCAACTTGTCTTACCTCTCTTCTCAGCCATTTTACATCAGTTTGGGTTTATTCAAAAGAAAATATTTAAGAAAAATGGACTCCACCCTGCAAAAATTTGAATCAGCCAATCAGAATCCTCCAGCTTTAAGAACAGCTGTGCCTCTGAGAAATGTTTGTCATAATTTCTCCGTCTGTATCTTCAGTACAATGTCACTGTGTGAGTATATTATTGGGTTGTGTATATATTTAGTGTGTGTGTGTTTATGTTGTGTGAAGCAGAGGTTTATTTTAGCATTTAAAGTACTGCAAGTCTTTGGTCTAATTTCATAGCACTTGCAGTCAGGTGTCACACACTTAACTGATTAAACTGAGGATTGTGTTGAGATGTTCATGTGGAAAAGAAATCGGCTCAATTTAGAGTTTAGACCCAAAATAAAAAAGCAGATTAAATAGCAGCTAGAAGAAGAGAATTACTTTTTCTTCACTATACTTGCTTCTGTTTTGTCCTGATGAATATTTAACTAGTAAAAGAAACAGAGGGGAACCAGTTTCAGGACCACTACAGTTCCAAGTATCTGAAGATAATCTTCCTCCTCAACCTGCATGCACCTGTACAAACCACTGCTGCACAAGCTAACTTCCATTTCTTTCAGGCTTCATTAAGCAAACCAATGTTTATGCTCTACATCTAAAAGCTGACATTTTTATTTTTCCAGGTACAAATCCTTGATCAGAAGTTGGACTTTAGTAGTGCGCAGTCTAAGTGTGGCTCCAAAGGCAATATCAAACATGTACCCGGTGGAGGCAATGTGAGTAACTGAGGGATGAGTTTCTCTGCAGTTATGACCATTTAAATCACCTTTTAGATAAAACACATAAATAATGATAAAGTTTATCCCTTGTAAGAGATCTCCATGTTAAAATATATCATCAGAAGTCACTAACAGCATTTATGCACATCCACTTTCTGCTCTTATAACTCGATGTGCAGTTTAGTGTCTCAAAGCTGGCATCTGCAGCATTTGTTTGATACTTAAAACAAATAAAGAGACACAACAACAAGATAAAACCCATCCGCATGCTGTAGTTGCTTCTGCGGGTATCCCTTTTGGCCTTCTGGCCTATGGGGAATCTGAGGAGTTTGGAAATGGGGTCAGTCGTGGCGCATCGTTCAATTTCAGAATTGCTCTGCAGTTCTGTGTTATGGTTGTTTATCTCTATTGATAGCTTAAAAAATTCAAGAAATGAGATTGTGGATACAACCTGCGACTGGGCTCACCCTTAGAGAAATGTTATAGGCAACCATTCAGTTGAGTTCATTCATGCATCTCATTAGAATATCTCGTGGTTGCCTCCCTTTGGAGGTTTTTTGTACAACTGGGAGGTGACCCTGGGTACTCTAGAGGCATTATTCATCCTCTAATGGCCTGGGAATGCCTTATTGCCCCAGGATGGGCTAGAGAGTCTTACTGGGGAGAGTAATGTCTGTGACCAAGTCTGAGATAAAAGGAAGAACATGGATAATGCAGTTACCACTTAAAGTTAGTGTGTAGCATAGTTACTGGGATTTAACCTGAATTTCCACTATGAAACACAGTTAGTTTTATACATAAGTTGTATAGTGTAACTACAGACATTTTCAGAACCATTTGGAAATAAAGTTAAGAATTCGGTGTGGACATCCGTTAAACTTGAAGGATCAATCACCTGGCGTCCTTTCCCAAGAACTTATCTCTCTCTTTAGTGGTAGGGTTGTGGGTTGTATGATTCATTTTATTTCTTGACCTCAACATTTAACCTATTCTCATCCATTTTACAAAAGAACTTAGCAGGAGGCATTGCTTTTTTTCTTGTAGCGAGCAGAGACACTTTCTATTCTATTCCACAGTCATGTGACAGACGCTTTTATCCAAAGCGACTTACATCTGAGAGTAAGAACAACACAAGCAAGAATTCAAACACGGTGCGACATC
>JBAMHW010000024.1:3549055-3581934 GCA_037177495.1 Rhadinocentrus ornatus | reverse complement strand
TTCCATTTTCTGAGGATTGCTCCAACAGTGGATCTTTTTTCACCAAGCTGCTTGGCAATTGCCCCGTAGCCCTTTCCGGCCTTGTGAAGGTCTACAATTTTGTCTCTGGTGTCTTTGGACAGCTCTTTGGTCTTGGCCATGTTAGTAGTTGGAGACAGATACTGATTGTATCGGGATGGACAGGTGTCTTTATGCAGCTATCCACCTCAAACAGGTGCAATAGCAGGGTGTTCAAATACTTAAATTTTCTCACTGTATATATATATATATATTTGTGTGTGTGTGTAAAGATCTGAATTTCAGTCCTGCAGCGATCTCTGACCCTTCCCTTTCCATCTGACGGTAGATTGAGAGCCACAAGCTGACCTTCCGTGAGACAGCCAAGGCCCGCACTGACCACGGCGCTGAGATCATCTCCTTGGAAGACTCCCCCCAGCAGCTCAGCACCATGTCCTCCTCTGGCAGCATCAACATGGCCGACTCTCCACAGCTGTCCACGCTGGCCGACCAGGTGTCTGCTTCTCTGGCCAAACAAGGCTTGTGAACGCGCCCACACTCCAACCTCCACCTCCACCACACGACCACGTAGAGGAGTTGTGATGCCTTCCTTGGTATTTTCACAGGACTTTTTTTTTAAGCTACCCATCACTATTTTATCCTCCACTAACCTTTAAAAAGGTTCTTGAAACGTTGCCATTAGAGGTCCTTCGGGAAGAAAAGAAAAAAAACAACTAATAAGTAGGCCAAAATGTATTTAATCCTCTTTGTGGTCTTTTGATTCTCTACTAGCTGTTATTTCAGCCTTTTATAGTGACCCTATAAAGAGTTACACAGCAAAGTTTTGTGAATCCAAGGAATAATTTTATCTCCTGGTAAATTACTTGGTTTCCTGTCAGACTGTAAAACTTTAAGAATTCCCCTTTGATGGTAACATGTTTTGTTTTATTTAACTCCGTTTTTCTTTTATACGGAACTTTGAAAATGGAGGGAAATGCAGACTGCTTGGTTTGGGTGTGATTTTAAAGCAGAAGAAACATTTGCAGGGTCTGGCGAGGGAGCCGGAGGAAAACTGTTTAAAGTAGCAAATTTCTCATCAAGGCAGAAAAAAAAAATGCTTTCAGACCTCACTGCTGTCTTTGCTTTGTGTAGTCTTGACATGTGCTGCACCTCAAGCTACAGTAGGTGACTATGGCCGGTTATGTGCCAAAAATAAGACCACTGAGAAGCTGGAGGAGCTGAGGTCCGACTGCATGTCAAAGCCAGTCACTGATTTAGGCACTTGATGGGCTCAGAGGATCTCTTCTCGTCATTCTATGAGACGAGTCACCAACTCTCTGAACTCAGATTTTCATCCAGCCAGACAAGTGACACGCACTTCAGTCATAAGCATCCTTTGGCTGGTTATTCTTCTTTCTACTAAAAAACATCCAGTGGGTCTTGGGCCATTTTTAGTCATTTCATTTTATTCTTTTTTTGTAATTTAACTACTCATATAGTTGATGAATGGTGTGAAAATATGGCTTCTTCCTAAAAAATTTTATAGATTTAAATGCTGCTTCATATAATTTAAATGCTAACATCTTGTACCAGTCACTTGCATCCACTGGCTAACAGACAGCATGCCGTGGCTACTTACTGGTTTCAATAGACTATACTCGATCACTGCTAGGCTAGTTTAAGGACATCCAGGTTAGTCAAAGATGCCAAGTAATGCTAATGCAGGAATGCTAGGGATTTATGCAAGAATGCTGTCAAACCAGTGATTAATATTTGTCGATATGGGGATACATTTTACTTTTTAGATGCTATGTGCTAGCCTAGAGGTTCTATTAGTCTATGAATGTTAATAAATTCTGCAGCTACTAGTATCTAGTCAAATAATAACTAGTTTAGTATCTGTTTGCATAAAGATGTTAGTGACTAGCCTGGAAATGCTTATAACAAGTGTTCAAACGCTAGCAACTAATTAAGGGATACAAGCATACTAAGGCCTCAGATTGCCTAACAATGCTAATGACCACAGGTACAAGTAACTTGCCAAATAATGCTAACAGTGTCAGCAGTTAGCCTACAAATGCTATAGCTAATCAATGGATGCTGACAAGTGTTCAGATGCTAGTTAGTAGCCTAAAAAGTTAGTTAACTGTTTAGTTGAAATTGACAGAACCATTTACCCAGCATTGTCGTTTACTTGTATAAGGATGTTAAACTTTAGGTGCTGTGTACTGGAAAAGAGATGTTAGCAACAAGTCTGGGAATTATGTTAAACTAGGGATGCTAACAGCTATTGCTTCTATGTTAGTTAGTAGCATAAAAATGCTAATAGTTAAGGATTCAAAATTGCAAGCACAGAAATATTAGTAAGTTGGCTAAGGATGTTTGACAACTAGCGAAGAGGTGCTGGAGACTAGCCAAATGATTCTAGCAGCCTAGATAAGTATATAAAACTAGTGTTCTGAACAAATGAGCCTAGCCATAGCACAAGGACGCCTGTGGCTAGCCTATGGATGTTAAGTGTTTAGATGCTGGTTAGCTATTCAAAAGGTTTTAGGCTACTTAGGATGCTAGTGCTAATTACGAAGTTGAAATTGAATGAATCATTTATCTAGTAATGTTGTTTACTAGCATGAGGATATTAGACTTTAGATGCCATATACTGGTCAAAAGATGCTAGTGACAAGCCTTGGAATGATCTTAAAACTATGGTTGCTAACAGTTATTGCTTACTAGCATATGAATGCTAATGGTAACTAGCCCAATGATTCTAGAAGCAAGAATAAGTATGTAAAACAATTAGTGTTCTGATACCAAAAAGTACTCTACAGAAACTAATAAGCCTAGTATTACTATTTGTTTACAAAGACACGTGGCTAGCCTATGGATATGAACATGTGTTCAGATGCTAGTTAGTAGCCTTAAGATTTTAGTTTAAATGCAAATTAACACTAGTGTTACAAGCCTAAGAATGCTAGCCTTCAAATAGCATTTATTAGTGTAGAGATGCCAGGTAATCTTGCACTAGGGATTTAATTCAACGCAGAGATGCTAGCTATGTATAATGGTTTGCAGATATCTGAGCTCGGTCAAGTAAAGACTCGGGAATTTTTTGTTTTGTTTCCAGTTACTGGTTTTCAAAGGCATCTGTGGCCTCTCGGTCTTATTTTTGACACATACTGTGTACCATATATGATGGGGGTGTTGCCTAAATTAAAAATAAAAAAAGAACAGCTAGAGTAGAAACTTTGTGTTGGGCACAGTTTTATAACCGTACTCTGTGGATATATGACATGTATTTGATATGAAGAAGCATTTGTATTGTGCCTGCTAATGTCAGTGTTATTTTTTTTTTATTTCAAACTGCTTTCATTGTAAATGTGCTACAGCTTGACGTATGAGGAGGAAATTTTACCTCAATGCATTTAAATGTATTTGTCACAGCTAAATTGTCAAGGGTATAGACAAAGTTTGAGATCAGCACATTTTAAACTGCTATACGCACGAAGAAAAAAAAAGGTACGATAGTCTTTGAAAAGTAACCAATTTGAAAATGGAGGAACAAAACTCAATTAGGCTGCTTTCTTGCCTTTTAATCTAATGCATCATTTATAAGGGAGATTTTCTCAAAGGCTCTGTACTGGAAATGTACTCAATCTAAATGACTATTGCCAAGCAGGTGGGTGGGTGGGTTCTGGTGTGCACTGGTAAACATGAACAAGAAACTGTACAGCAACAAACCCACTAGTTTAAGCAGTTTATCATTACTACATGTGCATTTGCACCTGGGCACTTACCATATAATACTACTCTTCAGCTGGTTGCGTTTAGCGTCAGAAAATGCTCCAATCCCGTTAATTACGTGGGCACAATTTTACCATTTCCCTTGGTCTTTCCACCACGTTAAACATAGCTGATGTAGCTGAAATGATCAACTTGGAAAACTACTAAATTTAGCTCATTATTGTTTGAATCATTGGAAGGAAGGTCCCACAAATAATTTTTCAGGAGTTCCCACTTTGACATGTGTTCAGTTATTCATCTTTTCAGATAACTTTTTTTTTTTTTTAAAACCAGCCAGATTTATTCAAAATGTTCCTTTGGAAAAAGAAAATGTACATCCCTCATAATACTAGAGATCTATTGCATAGAATGAAACAGCTTCTTGCATGTACCTGATGTAAGAGACCGCCGTCTGCTTGTTGCCTACCTTTCACTAAGTGATCTCCCTGTATATCCTGTTTAATATGTATTCTGGATTAGGAAGGTTTTTTTTTGGGGGGGGGTGGGGTGGGGGTGTCAAAACTCAATGTGTTTTCAGCCAGCGAAACTAAAAGGGTAAACACGTGGGAGCTGAGGGTGTGCTTGCAACATTATCTGCATGCTGAAGTCTTTAGTTGCAGTAGACCACCTTTGTCTGGGCGTGCAGGCCAGAAATGAGCACCGAGGGGGTGGGAGTTGATTCCCAGCGTGGTGAAGAGGTTTCTGCAGTAACAAACTTGTCACCTTTTTTATTATTTGGGTTTCTTCTGAAGCTGTACAGTTGTGGAAATGTGATTGTTCTCGTTATTGTGCATTTTATCAATAACTGGTTTATGATGATTCTTGTTGCTGTATATGTGTATTTGAAATAAATGCTATGAAGTCACTTATGAAGCCTGGCTGCAACAACAGTGTCGCACTTAGTCCTTATAAAGGTGACAAATGATTGAGGCCAAAACAGTGCCAAGTTAAACATAAATGTTTTAATTGTACTATTTACAAAAAAGAAAAGATTCTGCTTTTTGATTAGGTTAACTGCTGCAACAATCAAACAGGTACATTAACATCTTGCTTAACTACAAAAAAGAAAAATAACATTGACTGAATGGTTGTGGCATAAAAAGTGTAAAATGAAAACAACCAAACTTTTTTTTTTCTTTTTTTGCATAGCAATTAGTTACTAAAGGTGGGAGGGGTCAGAGTGTGCGATTATATGGATATGGTAAGGTGGGAAAGACCAAATCCTGCCTATATTTGATTGATCGGAGGAAAAAGTTAAAACTATTGATCAGAAGTGAATATTCCCTTGAAGAACCTGAGCTTGAGGTGGATTTTAACAGAGCTGCTACATTTTGAAGATCTGGAAATCTGGAGAAAGAAACCAAAGCTGGGAGGTCACTGTGTCGACACAATCTGACTTACAGCCACGACTGTTCGCAAAATGTGAAATTAGCTGCGATTTTTATAGTGGTGAGACTAACATTAGCATGTTGTTCAGCATGCAGCAGCTTCCAACCGGGCAAGTGCTTAAAAAAACGTGTCTGTGCAGTATTTCAAACAGAACCAAGAGGAGACTGTGGGGTGAAACGGGTGCTCTCCATAAAGAGACTAGAGGAATGATTTACCATTTAAAAAAACCCAAAACAAAACAAACAATATTTATGCTGGAACAGACAGAAGAAGAAATGAAAGGAAAAGTCAGGAATGAAAAATAAAGCAAAACTAGACTTGGCAGTTCGAGAAGTGCTCTGGTGATTTCAGGCGACCTCTAGTGGGAGAAAGAGGGAACCACATTGCAAATGTACCTGTTTATTTGGATGATGAGGTGGATAAAGACGGAGAGGAAGGTACTTTTTTTGTTGCTTTTTTTTCTTTTGTTATTTGTCACTCCACTAAAAATGTACATGGGAATTACAAGCAAACTAGTCGATAGAAAACACCCTTTGGCCATGTTTTGAGGAGTCCGCTACATAGTGCGCTACAAGTGTACACGCGACATATGAAACACCACTAAGCCCCCATGTACATTGTTTAGCCTACTACAGAACTCACTTTTTGTAATGTGTTGTTTTATACTGTTTTTTTGTGTGTTTTTTAACATTTATCTTTTTTTTCCTGTGACAAAAACAAGTGTAGGGAACGGCTTCTATCTCCATAATGTTCACTAAAAACTGTGAAAAGTATTAGACTGATGTTTGAATATCAAACAACAGGAACCTTTTTTAATATTTTATTCTGCTTTGAGGTTCTGCTTGTTAATGCCAGAGAGGAGCTAAGTGGAGCGAGCCGGGCTGCCTCCGCCTCTCCATAACTCATCGGTGGGTGGAGGCCCTGTGTTTGGGGCCGTTGTCGTCGTCGCAAGGCGGCTCTGTGTCGTCCGAGTCCAGACGTCCGTAGGATGTTGTTCGGCAACCTGAGATGCTGCGCATTCTGGGCCTGGTCTGGTAGTCGGCCTCGGTCTCGGGTTCGGGGGCTGGATCTTCTGGCAAGGGGAAGCTGCGACGCTCCCATGGTGCTACCGTCTGAAACATGCAGATTAACATGATCGCGTTAACGTGATCACAATTTGAACATTTTTATACGGGTTATATTATATTCACAACATTTCTCTCTGTATCCAGGTTACTTATCATCTGCAGCGAAGCAACTCCAGATCTGATTCAGAGCTGGTTAGCTAAGAAATTGTTTAGTCATCAGATACTTTTATTTTAGCATTTATATATGGCATTAACAATGTTTACCATCTCCATGTTTGGCATCTTTTTTTTTTTTAGCAAAACTTCACTAAAATAATAAATAATCTGAATCTTTTTCCACTTTAACCTCCTTCGAGATAGTAGGCTAAAAATAAAAAATGTATCACAGAAATCATCAAATCCACGCCGGCGTAATCACACACCTAGATCTCTTGCAGCGCATCTCTACATTATTCTAGTTCCCAGTATCCAGCCATCTTACTACCACCAGTCTGGTTTTAAATCATTTTTTTTTATCTTAAATTGCGCTGCAAATGGTCTTCTTGAGCTGCCGTAGTTAGCAGCGGGCTAAGTCCTCCCCCCCGCTTGTCTCTCAGAGAGACATGCACACGCACCAGAAGCAAAAGTAAACACAGCAGCTAGCAAGGAGAGCGCTAATTCCCAAACAGGTACAGTGTTATCAGAGCTGCTTCGGGGTCACGTCCTCCCTCTTTCTTCTGGTGAAACGTAAGTAAAGACGGGCCAGTTTACCGGAAAGCACTGAGGTCTCGAGACAGCAGAATGAAGCCGGAACCAGAACCATAACGGTGTCTCTCTGAGAACACTAACAGATACACAGCCAGTCAAACCTTTGGACACATTTTCCCATTAGATTCACTGGGACAGTGTGTCCAAACTCATTGGCTGGAATTTAGCAGTAAGAAGTGCTGCTTGTTTTCCTTTATACTGACCGAATGTTCAATCAAATTCAATATTTTTTATTTCACATATTTAGTAGTCAATGCTGATATGTAACATGCAAATAACACGTAAACATGTCTAAAATCAAGCAAGTCAAGTTTTTCTAAATAAGGTTCAAGCTGAAGCAGAGAATGCAAACCGAAGTATTTAGTGACTTCCCGTCCAGACTGATAGTAAAGCAATCATAAAAGATTTGCCATTGCTGTCTCATGATACCAACATGTCAAATCTTACTAAAGTCTATGCCTTTAATAAATAAATTAGAAACCTGCAGTTAATACGGGGGTCAGGTTTCAGGACCTTCTTCAGATGTGATGTGCTGGTTCAGAGCTCCTCCTGCAGGTGGGCAAGTTTTAGAAAATTACTTTACTCACCCGTTCTTCGAAGGTAAAGTCTGGTGTCGAGCAGCGCGTGTCCTCGCTGGACAGCAGCCGGTGGGAGTCCCTCGAGCAAGGCGTGTGGGGGTTGGAGGAGGCATCGGGGCTGGCCGGGCTCATGGGCGACGGCACGTAGCTGTAGTCGTGAAGCATGGGGCAGTGGCCGGGGTCCGGGGACGCGGGCTGAGGGGTGGGAGGGTTGGTCCCGTACAGCAGAGGCGTGGTACGCCCGTCAACAGACTTGTACGACCTGAGGGACACAGGTGTGAGTGTCACAGTCTGCCACCAGATACAAGGAAGTTTTGTTGTGTGGCAGCCGTCAGTCACCTGCTGCCCCTCCGCTTCGCAGGAGCCAGGGCCATCCATGTCCAGCGGGATCGCTCCTGGTCCTCGTAGGGCTGATGGAGCTGGATGAAGGCTGCGTCTGTGAGGTCCTCCACCTGCAGGCAAACACGTCATCAGGACCCTCAAAGTCTACTATTTTTTATTTACTAAGGGGTGTGTGGGTTTTTTTTTCCCTTCTTAAGTTCAGGGACTTTAAAACAACACAACATGGATCAGAGGTGTGTGTTCTCGTCTCGTGTTCGCCAATTAAATCTTTAACCTGTTCAAAACCGTTTCAATGAGACTTCATTCATAAATCTACAGATAAACTGGTAAAACGAGGATCAGTTCTTGGCCTCGTGTATCAGTAAAACAGAATAAAAATAAATCCGTTTCTCCATTTCATCGGAGATCAAACGGTAAATTCTACAATTCAATGACTGCTAAGTTGTTTAAAAAGTTAAGATGGAAAAAAATGATAAGTTAGAAATTTGGTCAGTCAAGAAGCAACTCTGATGTTATTTTGAAGGTTTTACTGAGTGCATCAGTTTCATCTGGGATTAATCGGTGATCATCTCACCTCCCGTTCGTTCTCCTCTTCAGTTATGGGCTGCGAGAAGATGTCCACCGACCGCCAACTAATGCAAAAATAAGAGTGCAGGAAACAAAGTTGTATCAACCTTTAGAAAAATGATTAGAAAAAGAAAGATGTGACAGAGGGAGCTGATGCGTTTACCTGGGTGTGAGAATCTCTTTGTACTGCAGCTTCTCCACTCTGGTGGTGGCGGCCACGGACATGGGGATTACGATGTTGTTGATGTCGAAGGAGCTTTCACCTCGCCGCCTCTTGATTGGCTGCTGCTGGAGGAGAAAGCAAATGTAAATAAATATGTGTGAATAGACACTGAACAAAGGAAACGATGTCAGACTGTGTGAAGACTGCAGAGTTCCGTTTGCAGGTGTGGTTGAACCTGATTATGATGATTATTTGGTCATGTTAGCTATACAAGTTGTCTAGACTTGGAGATCTTGTATTTAAAAAAATAAATAAATAAATTTGAGAGACGTCATTTTAGGCTGGCTAAAAACGGACTGTATGCAGATGAGTAACAGCTGGGCAGATGTTATCTAAGGCAGCCGAGTGTTTGTTTCCTGACACTTCCGCTGCTCTGCTAACCACAAAAAGAAAGAAAAAAGTAAAAACACCCACAAGGTTTCAGTTCCAGTTCAGATTCTCACCCTTTGCTTGATTGATCTCAAACTTTCAGGTGAGCTGAAGCTCGGCCGCAGCCGCGCTTACAGTAAATCTAAGAAGCTGACTGTGCCTCCATCTAGCCTGAGACCTCTGCTGAGCAATCTTCAACCCAGGTGTGCTGGATGCATGTGTGCTCGCACTCATAAAAGCTAAAGTTCCATCTGAACATTTTGCTAAAAATCAAGCTTTGTCTTTAATCAGACTTTTTTTTTTTAAGTCAATCGTACAATACGTGGTAACTACAATTTAAGTAAGACATCCAGAACCTGCCACCTCTGCTCACACTGACCGAGTCAAGTCGATATAAGACCACAGATGGATCAAAACCCCAAAACGGATGCTCATACAAATCTGTGAATGCTGAAAGTACACACTTTCAGTTGTGAGGACAACTAAAAATAAACCATCTGGTTCAACAAATCAGGTTAAAACACCCCCAGATAAACTTGACATATTACACTGTCATTATTTAAACACTGAACAAGACGCTGAACTGTGAGAAAAACTAAGTGCAACCTCATGATTTAACAGAACGTGGAACCAAATTTAGCAGCAATAATTTAGTAACAGTCTTCTGCGCATTATCAGTCGCCCGCGTCATGGTGGTGGACATTTTCCAGATTGATGGACAGGAAGCTACTCTGAGATCACTGCTGATGTCTTTCCTCCTAGGCTTTGTGTTAACACACACCTGAATGTTGGCAGAGCAGCAAACTGACTAACGTCTGCTTTTATAGGTTTTAAGAGGGGCGATGCAATAATCCAGTGAATTAAATCTCTCAAGAAGAGGGTAGACATGCAGCGGTTAGCTTTGGTTACAGAGTGCCACTTCAGAATGTTCATCTTAAGGTATATTTACCTGATTTTATAACTCTTTTTGTTACATTACATCATAACACCTAAAAGCCTAAAACTCAAAGCTGAATTTTCTTCATCTGATGATCGTTTTACTTGAACTTCAATGAAGAAACAACAGCTCAGTGGTTAGATGAATTAAAACACAACAGATAAAGATGCATAAAATACAGCGTGGTCTGGGAGAGAAGTGGTAGAAACCAACTCCATCAAGATACGCCGGCGCGTAATTTTTATGACCTGAACAGCCACCGTTTCCCCTTCAGTAAAAAGTGGGAGGAGTCCTTACAGGTGTGCTTGGGATGCTCTGGTTGCTGGGGCCCAGCGGCGTGGAGTTCTCAGAAGACGTGGACAGCTGGCGGGTTAAAGGGCTGTGAAGGGACGAGTGCATGTTGGCCACAGTCGTGCAGGGGCTGCTTGAGTCCACAAAGAGTTTTGGGGAAGCTGAAGAAGTCAAATTTAGATGAGCACATAGTTTCTGATAGGAGAGAAGTTTTTAAACTAAGACCAATCACAAAGCTCTGGTGATGTTAAATGATGAATAAACAAAGAAAAACTTACTGTCAGTTCTGTCAAGCGAGTGCTCCCTTATTCTCTTGCGGCTGTAGTTCCTGTCGTAGGGCCCTAAGGAGGTGGAGAGGCCATGCAGCCGCTCGGTCTTGCACCCGGCCTGGCCCTCATGCCTGGCCGTGCTCAGTACGGCACTGCTGCTGCCCACACCGCTGTCCACCATCCTCGGCTTCTCAGACCGGTTCTTAAAATGGCTCAGTCCTGCAACATCAGAAGCCACAAGATCACATCAGCATTTTACATCAGGTGTGTAAATATTAGAAAATCCACACCTTCCTAAAGTGACACAGATGTTGCTTTATTCAACTAATAACAAATCCTGATATTTAAAGTGGAGAAACTGGACATTATTTTCCCCTAATGATTAAAAGAAAAGCTGCTCTTCTGTTGGCTAATCGATTGTGCAATCAGTTCTGGGTATCATCAGCATCTCCACTCTTGTGTTCTCAGAAAGCAGATTCCCCTCCGAGAACATTCTCAGAACAATTATTGTGAAAAAAATCCACAGAGGAAGAAAAAAAGAAATAAAACCAGCTGAAATTAAATGAAAAAGACTAAAAGAAGTAGATTTTTTAAACCTGTATATTTAGTTCATGTAACTTTAGTCATATTAAAGTAGTTGGATTTAAACATGTGAAGTTCCACTTTGTGAGTGAAGAGATCTGTTCCTCTGACACATCTGTACTTACTGACTGCCATTAGCGAGTTGGTGAACTTGTGCTTCTCTTTGGACGAGGAGAGCTTGTGTTTGAGGGAAAGCTTCTTCAGTGGTTTGCTCTTCTCCAGTGACTTCGTCTGCCACTGGCTCTTCATCACCTGCTGCAGACGCAGGCCTATACAAACGTCTGAGGAAAGAAAGAAGGCTTAAAGACTGGACCAGCTGGATCCTTCAGATCAGAATCTTGCAAGCAAAATTTACAATCTGCTAGAAGATCAATAATAAATGTACTGCTGCACTCGGACTTGAAAGCTAAAATAAAAAATAAAAACAAAGCTTGGTTTGTTTTGATCATCATGAAATGACAAAAGCAGTGAAGCACTTTGAAAACACTTCATATGATTATGAAAGATAAAATGAATAAATAAATTAAAAGTCAGCCTAAAAATGTCTAAGGATTTCCTGCTGAGCCCTCTATTCAGCCCCTCCCTGTTTGTCTTCCCCCCGACATGTAAAGCAGGAAATGACTGCGTAAACTCCAGCTCAGATTGGAGCAAGGAGCCCAGAACTGACCATCGGGGAAGGAGAGGATGGGGTGGACGCCAAGATCCAGCCTTGACAGGCGCTCCAAGGTGGGCTGCTCGTACTGAGGGTCCTCTCTGGGGGTGGGCCAGCCACCACACATCACACAGCCAGGGTTCACCCTGCAGTTACACTGGACACAGCTGCTCCTCGGGGTCTGCTGGGGAACAAACAAGAACTGCAAATCATTTTAGGCCAAAATGTTGATATTTATTCAACCACTAACCTGACAAAACTTTTACAAACTAATTAGGAGACATGACAGAACATATTTTGCTCTCTGAAACCAAATGTGGCTGAAATAAGTTTCTGACTAAATACAAGACATTTTTAACTTTTAAAGCCTTTAGACCATGTAAACAGATTTACATTTAATTCAGTTGTCGTGGAAATGCTCGTGTTTCTATTATCCTCAAGTCTGAATAGTCACAAGGTTGATTCCACTTCTTTGTTGTTTGACTCTGAAGTACAATGGCCCACTTTTTCCACACACAAGTCAGCCATGTCTTGTTTACTGTTATAAGGTTAAAACCCGGGAACTAATCGGAGTGCAGTGTGAAACACGCAGACATACAAGGAAACGTTTCACACAAGTTTATCTTTTCTTTCCTTAAAAAAAAATACTGAACTATCATTCCCAGACTAAACGACTCACCTTGCCGTTGAGGTTGGGCACCGCGTGGGGCTGAATGAGCCGCCGTCGCCGACAGCTGACAAGGGGTCGTGTGCGCGCGGCCACGCACGTGCTGTCGTAAGTCAATGGCTGCTGGTGCTTGGTGTCGGCACCGTCTGCCATCCTGTCACGTGAACGACAAGAGAAGCCACAGATACTTAGATATCGCTGAAAAGCGACGGGTTGGAGCTTTTATCACCAACAGTTGCAGCAGCAAAACTATGAACAAAGCTTTAGTACCTTTTAATTAGAAAAGTCGAGATATTTTTTGTAAATGACTGAGCATTCCTTCGCAATCAGAGGGGAAAATGCAAGTGGAGATTTTCCACAGCAAGAAAATCTATTTTCAAAGAGTGATGCAGTCACAGCTGAGCCCTGAAGAAGCTCTTCTAAATCAAATGCAAATGTTTTTACTGCCATCAATGACCTGCTCAGTTATGATGAGACAAAACTCCAGCAGGAAGAAAAAGAGTCCATGAATCACCTAATCAATTCAGCATCTTATAATTAACAATTCCCATGTGCATCACTACGACAGCACCCCCCTTATGTGTTTCTCAGAAAGCCAGCTGCCCTTCTAAGAACTTGATAGAAGATAATCATTTCCAAACATACCTGCTGAGGACGCCGTTAACTGGCTGCCCGTTTTGACCCTTCCAAGGGCCCTGCTCTGTGTTGGTGGTGTGGGCGGTGCCTGTGTGCTCCAGCCGTTCTGAACCAACATCCTGCATCGACAGATAAGACAAAAACCAGTGAGGTTACACCTTACGAGCAGGCCGACCCTCGGGCGCTTAGACTGTGATATTTAAGGAAGCCTCATAACAGAAACTGAATCATCCTCGTCCTGTGGCTTTAAATTATTCAGTTTAGATTTGCTTGAGGGGCTGAGGCTCCTGAAGCTTGCAGTTGCACATCTTGTAGCTTCTTCTTCACACAAATGAATTTTAAGCCTAATTTTTCATTAATCCAACTCACCAGCTCTACATTTTCCCTCATTCTCAACCAGCAGATCTTGGTGTGAGAGCAGATTATTTAGTTTTAAACAAACAAACAAACAAAAAAAAAAAAAGCTTCACCAATGACACAAAACCATCAAATTCAGCAAAGCTAAAAGGAAAGCTCACACAGCTGCCCCGGGTTATGTATAGACAACTTCAACAAATCCAGAGACAAACCCATCCAGCAATAAATTATATGGAAGTAAACGTTATAAAAAATAATTATTTCCTGTGGACACTCATTTTATTTCCACTTTTCCTTTGATTTGCAGGAACAAACAAGTCGAACGTCCCACTTATAATCCAAACAAAAGCAAAACAGACACTTCTGTCACATTTCTGATGCTCATGTCTTCTAACTTGTTCTTTAAATAAGTTATCTTTCCCCCCAATGGCTCTGCAACCTTTAATTACAACCTCAGTGTACGACCACATACAGACAAGCTAAGTGTTCCTTTAATTAACAACTCTCAAAGACCCTGCTGAGACTCACAGAAAAGGACAATATGAAGAGTTGACAAGGAAACAATATTCTGCTTACCTGAGTATTTACAGGTTCCGCCTTTACTTCTGTCCCACCTGCAAGCCCAGCGCTGGGGGCAGCGCCTCCTAGCTCCACTGAGCCCTGTGGAATTAAGAGATTGTGATTACAATTTCCACCTTAGAGATGAACAAGTAGTGCAGCTCCATTCAGTTTGTCCAGACAGCGGCCACAGCATCATCTGTTCTGCATCATCACACCCTCAACTCAACGACTGCAAGCATCTCCATTTATACGTCCACTAACCGGAGCTCAGTGTTGCTCAGTGAATACTAAACTGCACAAACAAGGCTGTGTGATATCCCAAGGCCTCGGGGAACGATTCAAACTAACTTTTTGTTTGCTTTGCTGTGTGATACAAGACCTTCTCTACCAAAAGCTCTTTCAGTACAGATTTAAAACTATTTCTTTTAATAATGACCAAAAAAAGAAGACAAACTGGATCAACTTAAACTTTGGTAGCCATGTTTAAAAAACCAGGACCACTTTTTTTCCCTATTATTTCAAGACTACATCTAAAAAAAAAATAATAATCTGATCTCAAACATGGGTCTGAAGTTGAAGCAGGAATGTTGGAACCTACAGTCACATCTGTAAATCCTGTACACATTGGGAGCTTTTTTCTAAACTACCTGAGTTTACAAGCTTGGAACTACATCTATAAATATGAGGTGTTTTATTGTCAGGCAGTAGCTGCGTTTAGATAACTCAACATTCAATCAGAGTAAAAATGCATCATGTGAATACTTCAGCTTATCTGATCAGCCTCGATCAGAACAAATTTTTTCAGGTATACACTTAATCCTATCATTTATGTGGTGTATGTGCTTGAACCATGTGAGGTGAAATGACTTGATTAGTTTCAGGAAAGACTTGAGTGGCTACAACTGGACTGGACTGTGGCGGATACATTTTAGTTGGAAACTCTGAAAAACTTGAGGATTACTGACCGTCTGAGTGTCAAAAGGCTCAAAACAAGTTGTTCATGCAGGCATTTGATAAAATGAAGGAAGCCGGGTCCACAAATCATTTTCACATTGCGCATGCCACAAATGGTAAGTTCATATTAAATCTTTCCATCGTGTAAACAGACAACTGACTGGATTACGTCATCTGCATTTATGTGAACATGTCAGCTTAAATCTGATCAGAATGATTTATTTGTCCATGTAAACATGGCTAGTTTTTATTGCTCTAGCTTGAAACACCATGTTCAGGAACAGCAAACGCTGACTTCCAGTTAAAACATTGATAAACAATACAGGTGACAAAGCGTTTAATTTCAGAATTTATTAGAATTACGTTATGGAGGAAGAAAATCAAACCAGTTCTAAGAGGATTCTACAGAAGAACCAGCTCTGAACTGGTTCGAGCACAAAAAAAAAGATTTTTCAAGCCTAACTCAAAAAAAAGCCTACCTGGAAAAAACTGCTAGCCTACATGGCCTGACTCCTGGATACTATCTGCTTTTAAAAATCCTTCTTAAACAGTTTCCTGCTGACGAATGTTGGACACCTCCACGTACAAAAAACAAAGATTAAAAAGAAAGAAGAGTCAAACCAAACCAGATAAAGTAGAGGCTTTCTTAGATCAGGGAAACAAAACTATCGCCTGGTTGCTAAACAGAAGTCCTTATAGCGTTGGAAAGGGACAAAGAGGAATTATGATGCTCCGTCAGTCAGACGGAAACGGGCTTCTTTCATTAGACCTGTTTAATGCATTATGTTCAATGCACTTATATCATGAAATAAACTATTGTTAAAATTCTTCTTATAGTTTAATACACACACACACACAAAAAAAAGCGTGTAGCGTGGGTGGGATAGTGCAGCCCAACACAAACATACTAAATAAATGGGAGCAACTAACCTTGCTGGCTCGGATCTGCCTGTATATGTCCGTCTGCTGCCGGATGCGGTACTCCAGATCCGAGATGTGGGCCTGGAGCCAGTTCCAGTGGCTGATGATAGCAGCTCTCTCCACTGTGTAGCGGCTCTCTGCTCGCTTCCATCTGAAGACGGAATAAATTAAAATACAAAAAGGGCTGTGAGGGCTTGTTTCACGTGAGGATATTCTAAGTGGGACAGGATTCCCACCCACAATTATAATCTACTAACATGATGATTATTTTTCAAAGTCAATTTGTCTCCAACTGAGACCAATTGTTTTCAAGCAGTGCAGAGGCAAATATGGTCATGTGTTTCATCTTCTTCCATGTGATACAATACTAATAATACACACAGTGATCATTAAAGCATTTCCTCTCTCAGACTGCAGAGGTCAGTGAATCAGCATTACGGAAAGCTCCCAGCCATGACAGCTGCAGGCAGCCTGGAAAAGCATAATGGTCAAAAACATGATAACATGTGCATTAGAAATGTGGGAAAACCGTAAAAAAGGGGCACTTCCATGACACTAATGTAATCCATGGCAAAGAAGTGCCAGCTGGGAGCAGTGTACTCCATTTTCCCAGTATGACACGCAGAATGGGCATTTCAAAGGCAGACATGAGAGGAAAATGTCTGCTCTTGCACAGAGAGGCTGCAACCACAGAGGGCGCTGTTTAGTCAAAATGAGCTGCAGTGACTGTGGCAGAACAATGAAAATAATGACTCAGATTGTAGACAAAGATAGACCTTGCACTCTGTGCCTTCTCATCCCCACACCCTACCTAACTTTTCCATATTTCTGAATGCTGCCAGGATGTAAAATGTTAAGAAAGTCGCCCGGTCGAGAGAGGGAGAAGGGAAGAAAGAGGGGAGCAAAACGGGGACAGCGGGGCTGGGAAGCTCTGGCAGGCTGGAGAGGAACAGACGGGCTTTAAAAGCAATCTACAGGCCATAGAGTGCTGGAGGGGGTGGGGCTGGGTCAGGGAACAGTACAGCAGACACTGGGATAACCAGTAATCCAACAAAGAATCCTGTCTTATTGTGGAACTGGGTGCAGAGAGTTCTTGTGACTTTAACCTGGAACATCAATCAGATAGCTTGATTAACAGAGCAGCCAAATTTGCACAGCTATGGTGTGTGTGTGTGCTCACTGCATTACAGTATCAAGGACAAAGCTGCAAATACAGCTGCAGCGTTTCCTGCTAGCATCATTTCCTTTTGCTCTTCTAAAAACTCAATCCTGTTCTGCACCTAACAATCACGTACTGTTCTTGCACAATGTGGTGAATGTTCACAAAAGCTGTGACACTCCTGAGAACGATCATGGATCATGCATCAGATCAATGATCATTAATTTACTTCCTTGTGGAAGCTGTCAAATGGATACTCGTGGCATCAAACATGTTTATATTGCGCCAAGCCTGTGTGCCATGATTCACAAAAAGGTGGGCAGACAAATGATCCAACAAGGCAAAGATGGTACGTAGCCTAATAAAGAGACCAACTTGTGATGCAAGAAAGCCTTCAAAAGAAACCAAGGTTGCCCTCAAAAGTTACAGAAAGCAATAGATAAGAGGAGGTGATGTCCAAGGAGAACACTGTGGATCTGACTGAATTATTATGCTTTGTGACTGTAATAAATAGAAAACTAATCAGCTCTCTGGGTGAAATGAAAAAATTTCAGGCAAACACTGTTGCATATTTGTGTTTAAAGGATGCTGGAAGAGCCAGATTTCTATTTCAGTAAAAATACAAACACATGGGGGCCATTATAAGTCCAATGACCCCAATCATCAGACATACAAGAGAATGAGGAGAGAGAGAAGGGGGGGTGGGTTACTGGTTAGCAGCATTGAAAACTGCCCCCTCCAACTCCACTCTAACCAGGACATATTTTCCTCCCCCCAAACTCCCACACACAAAGCACCAGTGGCAATCACTACAGCCGCTGTTTTCTAGCTGTCAGCACATTCTCCATTGTGGTGCTTCTCTGGATGCAGCACATATGTGGTTTGGTGATGAGCACTCTATACCTTACTGACTCTGAAAAACATGGCCTTGCTCTTTGCCCAAAAAAGACGCAGGTGCCTGGAAAGAGAGCTGACCAAAGATACACCGGATACTTCTTTCCACGGGTGATGCATGCAAAGGATGCTCCTTCATCCCAAAACAAACACTCCTCTCACAGGTCATTACTGACCAATTGTTTCCACACTCCATCTTTCTGCACACCTGCTTTAACGGAGGTTTTCTGTGCATATGGATTCACTTCTAGTTTGATGATGATGTATTGGACTATATAAAAGATTTTTAAAATTACAATATGCGATTTTCTATCAATCTTTTCACTTCATATGTAACTCCACCCCCTACTTTTTGCATCACTCAAACCACTGGTAAATTTTTAAAAATGCCTGAAACTGCAAGGATTGGGGTGAGATAAGTGGGGTGATCAGGGGCTGAGTGTGGGTGGGTCGGGACACACAGGCAGAAATGATTAACAGACAGCAGCTCAGCAGCTACTAGCGAGATGGAAAGCGAGATTCACACCACCACAGAGCGGTCTTTGAGGTGGAAGCCTTTCATCTTCTGAATCTCCTCAGCTACACATGAACCAGGTGGTCCTGAACCGCATCGGTCTGAGCCGCTAGCGCTGTTAGCTGGCCTGTCAGCAGCTCTGGAAAGCTGTGGAGACTCGCGGCAGGTTGTGGCAGCTGCAGAAGTGCTGCTCAAAGTTGCTGCTGCTACGATCTGAGCTGCTATCGGTCACCAGATGAGGATCAGCAGGTAAAGAATAAAGTCCAGTGTTACTTTTACACCCCTCAAAAGCACAAATCCGTCCCATTGCAGGAATATTTCATCAAAAACTGAAGTGACGGAAGTCTCAAACTACCAGATCTGCACCGTATAAGTTCACCATCCTTCATATGCGTTGGTGGGGGCGGTATTCTATGCCTGCAAGGTGAGGACCCACCTATCTGCATCTGGAGGGAGGGGCTGTGTCGTCACAATTTCTTGTGATGTAGAGTAGCACCAGTACGGCTCTACATCACAAGAAACAAAATCTGGTTTAACCATGTAGGGGGTGTTATGAGCCATTTGACCCCCAAAAAATCCAACGTTTATAAAGAAACGAAAAAATGACTAATACTAAGTAATACTATGTTGTTCACAGCTAAAAGAAAAACATTTTAGGGTTCACTACCCCTTTAACATTGAGCAATTGTTGATTGAAGCGTATATATGCGACCTTTTGTAAACAGGAAAAAAAAATCTGCTTTGTGCATTATGCAGCAATCCACTCTGGATGTGATTCTTACAAGGATGTGCCAATCAATCAGCCACTGACTGGCATCGGCTCGTTTTCAGCTCCAACAGCCAATCATATAGAATAGTCTGATCTGGTCAAACTTACACACACGTCCAATGTTGCATTACATGACGGGCTCAGCAAGCGTGGCGACATGTCGCTTCAAGTCAAAGTCTCAATTGTGAGTCAAGGTACAAAACTTGTAAATTGGTTCAGGCGTTTTAATGAAAGTAGCACAGAATCAGCACAGCAGAGCAAAGCACAACACCCAGTTCAACGGTTCAATAAAATTCTCCTCTAACATCGACCTGCGGGTGAAGAATCTGGAGCGACAACCAAAAGAGATACCTGTGAAGTTTATGTTCAAGTGGGATATAATGCAATTCATGTCCTGCTGGTTTACAGTTATCTGTAGAGGGGAAAAAAGCTGTCCAGTCACATGGTGCAGATTAAAGTTATTTACGTTTCAGGCCTCAACATTCAGCTTTTTTATCCACCTACTCTTCAGAGAAGTGACTGGCATGTTGAATTTTCCCAGTAGCCAAACTTGTCGAGTCTAAAAGGGAAATGATAGCTAATGAAATGGGAACAAATAAAACACACACAATAGGAACCTCTTCAATCCTTTTAGGTTATTCACAGCTTGCATGCAAAAACACAGCAAGAGCCTTGAGGCATTTATAAATCATCAAACTGGCATAAACCCAAAATTCTGTGCAATAAGAGGTTGTCTTTGTTCAAAAATGTAATTAGCGTACATCCATCAGTCATGATGATCTAGTGTCAGTAACAATACTTACAGATTAATAATAAACAGTTGTGAGATAATGTTGAGCCACAGCTCGCATTTGAACATTTGCCTCCCGAGTATTTATGGCTTGTCCAAACTGCACGACATGTTGATGGAACAATGAAAATCTCTCCTTTCCCTTCACCTTTTCAAATGACAGACAGAAGGTGCCTCCCATTATCTGTAACTTTAAGTACCAACCACCATCTGCACCCTCTTCATGTCATGGTTGCCCAGCAGTCTAGAGGGGAGATATGGTGGGGTGGGGTGCACAGACCTTATCTCTCCAGGTCTCCTTTATGTTTACAGCTAAATGCACCATTATCAGAGCTTTTCTCTTTCCATGTGTTTTAACAATATCGCCCTGAACGTAACCACACAACAATGTAACTGTGCCTGGTTTACTCAGTGTGCTGCGTTTACACGGCATGTCGATTTACTCAAACATAACTAAAGAATCTAAAAGGACCAAAATTACTTTAGGTTTAGTCAAAATGCTCCCACAATTAATTTATTGAGGCACCTGGTTCAACTGTTTGACTCAACTGTTTCCTTCTTTTCTGTTCCGGTAATTTCAGTGACCGGGACGGTTTAACATTCATCATCTTCCCACATACACACAGAACTGGAACTACATCCAGTGACACTGAAGGACACGGAGGAACTTAACAGACATGGTTAAGATAGTATGAAAACTGACATGATCACAGGCTTACATGCTCACAACTTTATGGGTTAGAAATGTTGGCTGAGTCTAAGGCTCTGCATTCATCTAATGATAATTTGATTTCAACAACCTAATTTTCCAAAAAGGTGGCAATGAAGATGCTGTTAACAGACAGAAGTCCACAGCTGGAGCTCATTTCTCTGCAGACTTAATAACTGTTCATTTAAAGATATTATACTCATTTTTTCTAAAAGTGAAGTTACTAAATTTCCAAGCACACTTTATGCAGAGTGGACTAACATTTGTGTAGCTAGATCCAGTAAGAAAAAGCTAAAACTAAAAGATCAATGATTCAATACGTCATACTTTGAAACATGGCCAACCTGTACAAAAATGTGCGAGGAATATAGCATGAATCATGGTGAAACAAAACACAGATCTGCAGACACTGTGCATTTTTTCATGAAATTATGCTTCACAAACCGGTTGTCATTTACGCTCCGTAACAAGAGGAGAGAAAAATCAAAGCAGCCGCTGTCATCTTAGTTTCTTTGTTCTCTAAAGTCGAGAAATTTCGACACATTTAAAAAAATTAAACACCGAAGCATCCAGGGCCTGAAAAAATATCTTATTTTCCAGGTTCCAGGATGTCTGGCTGGAATTTCATAGGACAGCTGGTTTACTCTTCTTTACCGGAAAAAACTGCTCTGAGGCTGGGGTTGTGAGCGAGGCAGACCTGACAGGACAGGGTGTGGGGCAGGAAAAACTAGAGAGGGTAAATTCAGCCGGCGAGCTGCAGCAGTCATTACATAAAAGAGAGGGGTTATGTAACGCCTGTGGGTTTGTGTTGGGGAACTTGGGTTGAGCTAAACACATCCAGATGTGTCAAGTAGGACAGAAACCTACACAGCCACTCAAACATGCATGCATACATGCACAGCAGCAGTAAGAATAAGGAAAAACATAGCAAAGCCAGTTTAAATGCAGCGTAATGCTGAGCCATAAGCATGAAAGGAACGCTGTAGTTTCAGCTTCAATTACCCTAATTCACATGCAGCAGGCAACAGCCGTTTTAACTATCCAAACGCATAAAGATCAAAATAAGCAACATGTACTCTGGATCATCTGGCCAAAATTTGATCAAGCCACAGATAAAAGCCTATAAAACATGGTGACATGTTGGTGCTGCTCAGATTACAGAATTTCAGGCATTTTCATTTTGTCTATGAGCCATTATGTAAGATCTGAGATTTCCTGATGAGCATTATTGTTGCCTCAGAAACAAGAACCCACTCGATTCTTAACACGGAACAACTTGTGCTCTATGTAACATACCTAATCTAATGTATCCAAGTAATTCAGCAGCTAGTGTTAAAAAGGAGGTTGGCATTAACCGAAGCTAGCAGCACCCACACCCTTGCAGTGGCCATTATGGACGTCACATTCACTAGAAACACTGGCCGGAGGGAAAAGGCCCTGCATCATAAGCCCAGCAACAGATGTTGGTTGGCCCCCAATCCTCTAAGATACGGGAAACCACGTTTACAGGGATGACAGGATTAGATATAAGCAATGCAAAGCATCCAAACAAGCAGACAGGTTATTTTCTAGAGCAACTGTCAACTCGGCTGACGTCGAATAATTGAAGTTGTGCTGCCTGAAGAAGACGTTACATTGTCTGTAGTGTTGACTGGCGTAGTGCCGTAAGCCAGTAATTGTTGACTGAGACAAAACAGTGGTTGTTAAAATGTGGCACAGTTAAACACACACACCTTACGTCCTGAAAGACATGTTAGCAACAAGCTAAGAGTCAGCAGGGCTGGGAACTTAGTACCAGTTTTTTACCCACTGGATGAAATGACTACACCGATTATACAGGATTTAAGTTTTAGATATCTAAAATAACTTTCACCCAGTGTGCAAAACATAATTAGAGCTGCTGGTGCTGCCACCTTGCATGTGTTTACAAAGTAGAGAGTGTTTGATGTTCCAATAGCACAAGCATTTAAAACAAACTTTTTTTTTTTTTTAAATGAAGCATGTTTAAATAATTCTTTCAGCCTGTTTAAGCCCCAATTTCATTACACTTCTAATACCAATGACTAACAACACTACCTCACTTCCTTCAAAGCATGTTTTAACTAGCTGCATCAGGTTTAAGTCATCTTCCTTGTGGAAAAAGTGACATTGGTTTGCTTAAGATTACTCCAGTAAGGGTGTGTTTCTCTACAGCACAGCCTCAACATTTGCCTTTCTAGGCATTCATGTGGTTCAGCACTTGCAGCCGTCGACTAATGGTTGATTAAATCTGATTTCTTCTCTTTTCTAACAATATGACTTTAAATACAAGCTGCTTATTTACAGTTTTCAGTATCTACATGTATCTCAGTCTTTAATTTAATGAAAAACAGCAGCCATTTCTGCAGCTATAAACTACAATGGCCGTGAACAAGACGCAACATGTTTGTATTGGTATATTATCTAGAAAAGACATAGGATGAAAAGAACTGTGAATTTTTTTATGGCGGTTCGCTATCAGGACTGCATCCTTTTCTCAAACCCCTTTCTGTGTTACTACACTATTTTATGAAAAGTATTTGCAAAAGATGATTATTTAAGTATTAAAATGTTATGGTTTGAGAATAAAAACAAAGGCAATTCAACACAATCATTTGCAACTTTTCTTCACATGGGCATTATTTTAATAATAAATATACCATCCTTAAAAAAATAAATCATAAATTTTTACCATATTGTCTAGTTTCCTTTAAAATTGCCTAAAAATATTGAAGCTCAACTGTTATGCTTTGAATCTTACCTAAAAAGGTTCTATTTAGGTTTTGGATTATGCATATAAACATACAAACTTCCTGTAAGGATATGAAAATATTAAGGTCAAGGGTTTAAAGTCAGCAAAGAGAAGGATAATAAAGAAATTGTTGCTCTGAGCTTCTTTGTTAATAATCTACCCAATCCTACACAGATCAGTAAGTCCATTAACGCTGCTGAACCTCCTGCTATTTTTTTTTTTTTGCCTTTTCAGTACTGATGCCAGAAAAATGTGTACTCTGATGTGTACTTCCCATGGAATACATTTCCACGGCCCTGCTGAGGAAAACCTGACATTACAGCAGGAAGCATGGAAAAACAAAAATCCACACCCTCTGCAAAACCACAACCGACCCGACTCAGTGTTCCTCTCGGGTTTAGCTTAAATCAAAACAGTAAAAAGGCTTATTCGCTCTGCAGATAACCAGAACATTTAGTTTTAGTTTAGGTCCTCTCAGAAGGAAGAATTGTATGACGAGAGCTTTTTTTCTTTCGCCTCCATTCCTTCTCTTAAGGATACCACCCACACATCTACACATGCTCTCTGAGCAACTTGTATCTGTACCCTCCCTTGAGTTTGACCCGACCACTTCTTAGCCAGACCAAGCAGTTATAATTGTCATTAGCACCTGCTATGCCATAGTAGCCTGGAAACGGAGGGACTTTCACAGCTGCAAACACCTTCAAAAACAAAACTTAAACCTTACAGACAATTTTAAATTAATCCTGCTGTAGAAGCTCACCGTTTATTCTAAAAATAGATGCTTTTCAGATTCAACTTGGACCTTCACAAAGTATCATCCAGTACTCTGCACATACTGGGTAAGAGAACAAGTGGATGAGGACACTGCACTTACATTTTAACATGTCGCTGCTCAATGTCCACTCTGGACAGCTCCTCCTCTTCCAGGTCAGAGTCCCCACCAGAGCTACTTTCTGTTGCATCTGAGTCAAAGGCGCTTTCTGCTGAATGAAGATTTGCTGAGCCGCTCAAATACAGCCTCTCCAGTTCCAAGGGCATGGAGCCACTTTTCAGGAAGCGACCCAGGCTGTCTCTGTTGTTTGACGAAGAGTGGCGTCCAGTCCTCCATGAAGCTGAAGGAGTGGCAGCCTCTGATTTGCGGTTGCCGGCTAGTAGCCTGCTAAGAGCAGAGTCCAAGAAGCCCCCCAGCTGCTGCTGAATGTGCCGTTCCACCTGCTTAGCCTGTACCACCTGAAGACGTTTGCGCAGGCGTCGAAGCCGGCTTTCGATCTCAGCTTGCCGGCTGCTGTTAAGGAGCATGCGCTCTCTGACGTGAGCATCAAGGCTGTCAGAGGAGGAACTACAGGGCAGAGGAGGCTGTGGTTGAGCGGTGCAAGGTGGGGAGCCCTGCTGGCTGCTACCTGGCCTCTCCCTATCAGAACCCTGAGGCTGACTTGTAGGTGTATGAGAATCAGCCGCATCCAAGTTCACTTGTTCAGTGGAGTTCGAGTTGTCATGTGTAAAGGGGGAAAGTGCAGCAGAGTGAAGCACTGGTGGTTCAAGGTTTTTTCCATCTGTATTTTGAGAAACCCCAGAGGAATGCTTTTGTTTAAGGGTTCCTATCACTGGGACATGCCCTGAAATAGTAGCTGTCAAGGTCTCTGAGTCCAGTGGCAGGTTCTGGGACTGTTCTGTGGTGGCAGAAGACTTGTCACCATTCACTGCAACCACACAGCCAGAACCAGACATAGTGGCCAACTTCTTGGCCAAGCCATTGACAGGTGCCGTGGGCTGGCCACTCCCGTTAGTGCTGCCACTCATGAGGCTTTTCAGCTGGCCACCAGAGAGTTCTATTGCCTGCCTCTTCCTCAGGAGGAAGTCTCCGCTGCCGTTGAGCAGGGAGCTGGGCAGTATTCTGTGGCTTTTTAACACAGACTGTTTGATGAGGACACCTTGTAGCTTGATTGACTCCTTAGTTGAGGGGACAGGTGTCACGTCAGAGCATAAATAAGAAGCCACCAGTGGCTGGAGTTTGCCCAAGGCCGAGGCCTGCGACACAGAGTCGGGTTGTGGCGGCTGCTGTTGCTGCTGCTCCTGGTCACCGCCGCAAAAGTCAAGAGGGCACTCTTCAGAGGTGACCTTGCACTTAGCGGGGCCGCTGCTATGGATGAGGATGTTGCTGGCGTTACCGTTATTCTCTGCACTGGCAGGTGAGAGACTTGAGGATGGGGCAGCCAGTTTGAAGCGGATGTGGTGAGCTTCGGCTGGGGCGTCGGTGAGAGCGGGCGCCATCGCAGCCATGCAGTGCAGAGGGACGGGCACCGCGGCCTGCTCCACTCCACCCGCTTACTGCCCCACCTGAGGACAGCCTGCAAAGAACATGGAGGGAAAATAAAGACAAAAAAAAAAGGATAGAGGAGAAAATAAAGTTAAAGTTGCATAGAGGTATTCTTGACATCCTTTAAACAGAAAATAATCTTCAACTGCTAAGTTTAGTTAGGAGGAGTTGTCTTTTATCCATCGTTTACACAAATATTCCCTTTATCGATTTACAGGCAACTTTCACAATCCTGCACAGGAATGGACATCACAGCATATTGTAAAACATATACAGACATAACTGAAGCATCTTAGAGAGTACTGATACAAAACTGAAACCAGCATCTCTTAAAAGTCTCATTTACACTGAACACCTTAAAGAAAATAACTATTTGTCTTGTGATAATGTAAAAAAAAAAAAAAAAAAATCAGAAAAATAGATGTTTTATTTTACATAATCTCTGCATTAAGGACATATTTCCTAACTGCAAACCCACATGAGAGCAGGCTGTATCTATATACAACATAAAACTACAGTACTTGCACAACAGGTTCTGTAACGTAATCCAGTTTGTGGAAAACTACTAACCACCACCCAATAGAGAGTAATAATTCTTCAATATTAGACAAATATTCAATTGAAACATTCAGTGTTAAAACTAGAGCTCAGTATCAGAAAGTTTTATGTATAAACTCTTATACACAAGCTTAAGTAAACAAAGATCCAACAAAGATATGTTAAAAAAATTAAAGGATAATCCAAACTAGACACATGTTTTCAATCTTTTATTTATATATTTATTTCATACTAAATTACCCCAAAATTTAATTAGTCACCAGTGCAATCAATAATTCTCAGGAGGATCAACTCTGTAGAAATTACATATATACACTGACCTTGGGAAGTTGGATAGTAAGGGTGCAGATGGAATAACAGCAGACACCTGAGCTAAATCCAAAACCAATAAATAATTCCCTCTACATCTATGCCCATGTGAACAAACCTTCATTCACTTACAGGACTTCTGTTAAAGGTAAAAGCTCTACAGCCCATTTTTAGTCAAGAAACCAGAGAAGCTGATGCAAATTGCCCAAACCCCACTGCCCTACATATGCCCTGGTAAGTCAGTGTGCAGCAAGGTTCATCACAGGCAGTGTAAGTAGGTGGATTTAGGCCCCAGCATTAGCTCAAAGCACATGATGTCATCCTCACAGGTTTTCTGTGTCATTTTCAGCTGAACTTATTAAACCATCCTGAATTCCCAGATAATATGGGTGAAAAATGTTGCTATCAAAAGAGAAGGCCAATGGCGTTAGCATTGTTATAATGATTAACATATCTTACATGCCGACTGGCTGGTTGTGTATTCGTGTGAAACTATAAAAAGCCTCCCTTCAAACACTGAAAGATAAGAGCTGCATCTCCGCGCATCGTCTGCAGGGTCAGATGAATGGGGGCTCAGTATTTCACCGCAGTTTCTAGTCAGCGCGCACTACGCCATGTTGGTATTTCCGAGCAAGATTATGCAATGCAATTTATCTCCAGAAAAACACCCAATCCCCTCCAAAGACACACGGAGAGTTCATGGCACACGGGGTGAATTAATAATAATCAATGCTAGCAGAAGACGTGACGATAATCACCATACTTTTCTATATTATCTTGGCTTGAGATGCGACAAAAACGTCCACATCCAACGTTGGCCAACCATAACGTAACCATCAAAATGTCTTCCTGGTGTTTACGAAAGCCTTTGCTGACATCCCAGTGTTGGGTATGCACAAGTATAAACGTTTTTGTTTGTTTTCTTTTTAATCGTGTCTAAATCTAATTAGCCCCAGCGGGAAAAAAGCACACGATCAGTTGGTTTCAACAAGACGTGACAGTACAAATTAACAACCGATCACCGCACCACGCAAACTCAAGGACCGAGAGATAAATATCTCGTCAAATCCTGCCAATCTTTAAAATGCGTGCAAATTAATGCGCTTCGCTTCTGGCTAACGTTAGCCCAAGAAAGCTGCTGATGCAAGAAACAACCTGCTGGCAAGCTGGCGTGCGTCTCCTCACAAGCCAGCTGCAGTGAAACGACACATGCCCCTAACCACATTAGCTGTCATTATATACCCGTTTAAATTTAGTCATTTCTGTTTTGACAGAAGACAACTTTGAGCTTTGCGCAAGCCTCGTTAAACAAGTAAACGTTTTAGTCGGCGACTACGTAACCTACGCGCACCCAATGATAGTTTCAAGTCAGTTACACCCCAAGTAATGTATGTAACACATCAAAATCCACGCGCAATTAGCCCGGAGTTAAATACACAACCTATGAAATCACAAATGGTATTAACTGGTCATGAAACGAGACATCCTCGTTGTGGTAAACTATTTTATAACAACGCTTCCCGACCTATTGCAGAGTGGGGACATGGTATGCATTGCAATCAGACTAAGGAAATAAACACAAGCAACTTGTTTTTTTAAAAAACTGCGGGGGGCATACAATGCGTTACTTGAACACATTAGCTGGTGGGCGATCGGAGAATACGTGATGTTAAAACAGATATGTGAAAAGCTGAGAAGTTGGGAGTAGACTCAGGCAGTCTGGCTAGCTCGCTAACAAAGAAAAAGGAGGAACCTACCACGTGACGAGGTTGCACTATCCGAGGGAATTTCGGCAACAGTCCCCTGCAGTTTTGGTGGAAAAAAAAACAAGAGCGATAACACAAGAAACGACGTTTAGCTCGATCACTGTGCCATTAATTATTCCAAAAAAGCAGTCAGAATGCGGAAAGGGTCCGGTTGACGGAGCCGCTCGGCTTCGTTCCGGATTCAGCAATGGGCGAATCAACGATCTACACCTTGCTCGCCAGCTAGCTCGCCTCGCCGCCACAGCGAATATAACACAAGGCCGTGAAACAGTCCTTCTTATTCCAAACTACTTCAAATGCAGGCGATTTCACGGCAATCCTTCATTGAAAATCCCGATTCCCGGTAAAATAAATGTAATCCAGATGGCAGTTTGTCGCCAGTCTTTTTCTCTCGTTTTAGGGAGAGACGCTTAGAAAATGGCGGCTAGCTCCTCTCCCTCGGATTTGAGTCTGACAAACATAGAAGTGCTGCGTGTGTGCGTGTGTGTATGTGCGCGTGTTGCTTGCTGGTAGGCGGGAGACATTTCTCATACTCGCCGCTAGAGTAAAGGGTAGATAAGAAACGACATAAAGGCTCAAAAGAAGATACCACAGGAGGGCATTGTCTTACAAAAGATAGCGCAATGTCACTTTTGCACTTGTTATTCACAAACGACTGTGATGGCGGTGCTGGTTAAACTGGAAATATTGCTGCTCGTCTCAACCACACCACCGCGCATAACGCGTATGCTTTAGGGCCAACTGTTCTCCACACAACTGAATACATACTATACGTACAAATATAAAGGGTTGGATTTAATAACAGCTCTCAATAGTAAATTATGCCTCCTTTTTAAAGACACATCAGCAGAGGACCATCTCACCACTCCCGAGAAAACTGAGCCCAGACCAAACTGTGCGTCTCTCATGTCACTTTGAACAGGAAGTGGATCGCCCACCACTACAGCAGCCTTTGTGAAGGTGTAGCCGGTGGCCACATGAAGGAGCTTTTCTCCACAGGACTGAGAAGCAGCCAAAGCTCCAACGTAATAAAACACCACATGGTGTCTAGGAAACATGGCACCAACTACAACCAAACATCTGTGACACAAAACCTTCTGCACCTACATTCAACCTCACTCCTGAAAAAGAGTTAAGGCTTATTTAATTAATCATAATTAATTATGATCTATAAGTTTAGTCTGCACCTGAACCTGCATCATTTGTATTACTTTCTGTGCCAATAATTACAATGTAGTAAAATACAGCACAGTGGGGTTTCAGTATATTCTACACGTTACACTTTCTGTATTTCAATACGGTTCAGCACCACCTAAGTTATATAAAAGTATGCCTGACAGTCTCAACAGATTTTTTTTTTTTTGGCCAAAAAGTTTAAATTGAATACCAAAACCCTTATAGCTATTCCAGATTTTTCATATATCAGATAGCAAATATGGCTGACATACACATTTATAATGCTACTATTGACATACACAACTATTTGAAGTAATTAAAAATAATTAGAGCATGAAGCGGTAGCAGCAGGGTTGCAGATATAATGTGTATTAAGATCATATGACCTTTGCTACTAGAGCATGTTGATAAACCTGGATAAGTGCACCCCTGAGCAAAGCCCTTAACCCTGTGACCTGATGTGTACTTTGTGGTTTTAACTACCTGTTTATTTTACCGTTTCTTATTTGATCTTTTATTGGTGATCATTTACTTGATTTTCTTATCTATTTTACCACTTTATGTACTGTGCCTTATGACTGTCTGTGAAAAGGGTTTAAACAAAATGATATACACTATACTAATATAGATGCATGGGCTATATAATCCTAAATCAGAGAATGTTCAATCAATAAAAATGCTTTGATTTGGTCAATATTATTTCTGTATTATGAAATAATAAAAGCAGGGCCAAAAGCACTCGTCTCAATCAAGCTATTTGTGCAGTCGCTGTAACGTAAATAAACATCTAATTAATGTATTTTCACAGCTAAGAATTTTCCAGCAGCATTCCTCCATTTTCAGTAATGGTTTACACTTCTCATTTCTCCATTTATTCAATCTAACAGGTGAATTTTGTTTAAAAAAATAATAAAAACACATTAAAGGGGCACAAGCACCATTCTCTCAGTGGAGATTTAGGTTTGGGCCTTTTCTCAAGAAGCTAAAGTAAAGAAAATCTGACTGTGTTCATCAACTGAGTCTGGTTGTTATATGTGACATTAATGTATAACTGAGAACTAAGACATTTCAGTTCTTCTGGTTTCATTTTGCCCAGTATATGTTGGTGCTTGCTATAAATAGAGCCTGTTATTGGTGTCATGCTGTTTGAGCCCATGTTAAATTACGGTTATTTAAAGGGTTCTTGCATATTACAAGTGGTAATACACTGTAGGAATATTAGCGGTTAAGAACCCAAACCATCAGGTGCACCTGTCCTCTGTTACGTAAATGAACTACATGAACGAGCTTAGTCATGGTTATTATGGTGGTTCTGTGCTGCTCTTCACAAAGCAGCAGTTTTCCTTGTTACATATTTCTGCAGTTAAAGGCACATTTGTACCTTTTCCTGCCGTTATTTTTTTGCAATAGTTTCTTTACTTTATCTTCTGACGTTTAAATAAACAATTGTTTGTCACTTCCTGCGTACTCGAAGCCTTTCCCAGGGAAGACTTGTTGCACATGGGATGTTCACAATGTTGAGTTTTTTAGTTTCTCACTATGATTTTAAGCCAACCACCACTAACAGCCAATATTTGGGATTAACACTTCTGACGTGTAATGAAAATGAATGCATCCTGCTTATTTCAAGCCCCCCGGCAAGGCTTTTCTGCATTATCACACTGCCAGGGAAGACAATCATGGAAAATCAGTGATTATCACTGTGTAAGTGTGTATTCTTGTTTTTGTTACCTCATTAAGACCGCCTGTTATTTTTTCTTCTTTTTTTTGGTGTGATCAAGACCTTGTCAGGCCCTTATGTAATTTCTGAGGTCCTGGTTAGGAACAAGGCTGAATGTGAATTTAGATTAAGAATTGGAGTTAGGCATCATCTAGTAATGTATAAAATTAGTTAAGCTTGTGGTTAGGATTTATGTAATTAATGGAGGCCAGTGCAAAGACTTAATGAGGATTACAGAATTGGGTTGCGTGTGAGAATCAGAGAAACTACCTATCCACCTGATATGCCAGCTTAGCTAAATGTTATTTCTGTAAGATAGCCATAAAATGTCAGGAACCCATAAATGACAATTTTGGTAGTTATCCAGTGAGTTGTGTTTGTCCTGTGATTGTTGTAATTCTGAAAAACCTTTATCCATCCATGTTGGTCTCCTGCTTCTGGTCACAGCGGCAGAAGCTAATTCAAAGATGTCTTATCTGCTAGCAACCCCAGTGTGCCTCTGATGGTTTCCAAGTTAATACCAACACTTCCGGAGATATGTGCGTCAAACTCACTCGTGTCGAATATTTCCTCACACGTCCAACGAGCGTCTTCAACTGACACATCTCAAATATCTTACATTCCGACAGGAGAGCTGCTATCCCAGTGAGGCCAGTTCTGGTACCAGCAATGGGCGGCTGATTTGCATCCACGATGTCCTTTTTCATTGCCACTGACCATCACAGATGACCGGTTGAGAGCATCACTCTCAACCTCAGTGGAAAAAAAAACCCAAAACACAATATAAATTGAATAATTATGATTTAGGAATACCTTTAACTCCATTGTTGAAATACTCCACTCAGTAGTCCAGATGGAGCATAAATCCAGGAAGCACACGAAACCTGCAAATGACACAGAAATAAGAAGATATTTGAATCAAAACAAGTGAATTAATTGTTTTCTCTTTAAAATGATGGGATTTTAAAAAAAAAGAAGAAAATGAGCATGAAGTATAATGTAACCAATTTGCAGATGACCATGACTGTTAAATTATACATCATCTGATAAAGAGGACCTGTTATTTTTTCTTTTTGTTCTTACTTTAAGTGGCTACATGAGTCTAAGCCTAATTATGATTTAACGACACACATAAATCTGATGAACAATAAGCAGGTGGGGTGCTATCTCTGTGCAATGACTCAGATTAGTGGTGCACAAGTCAGTAAACATGGCTTTTCTTAGTTTTTCCATACAACTGTGTTTTGGTTCTTGCTGTTTTATTTGTTAAGTAAAAACAAAAATATGCACATTGGTGCTGTGATGATTTACTTGACTCCAAAATCTTTAACACTAACATGAAAGAAAGAGGTGTTAATTGACACACCAGAAGGAGGACATACAGTGAGGAAAGTAAGTATTTAAACCCTGCAATTTTGCAAGTTCTCCCACTTAGAAACATGAAGGGGTCTGAAATTTTTATCGTAGGTGCATGTCCACTGTGAGAGACATAATCTAAAAAAAAAATAAAAAAATCCTGAAATCACAATGTATGATTTT
>JBAMHW010000024.1:3526944-3538335 GCA_037177495.1 Rhadinocentrus ornatus | reverse complement strand
AGGGAAAGCCTGTAATCGATCCTTCAACCTTCCGGTTGAAAGACGACTGCTCTTCCTCCTAAGCCACAGCCACCCACACAGTGGTGAGAACCATTGGGAGAGGCAGACTCCCAGAGGATGGCTGTCTACCTTGACTACTAGGCTGAAGGGGCTGGAAGAAAGAAGGGGATAAAGCAAGAAACAGCCACAGAGGGTCGAGCTGGTAACCAGGTTAGAAACCAAACGGCAACCTCCGGTGGTGAAATGGGAAGCCTATGCGGAAGTGGAAAAAAATTGCAGTTCACCACTCATCCACTAGGGGCTGGCTCCAAAACAGAGCAAATGCCCATAGACTCACATGTTAAAAAGTCCAACTTCACAGCAGAAATATACATGTTTAAAGCCTGGTATAAAAGTCCATTTTAGAATTAATATGTCAAGACAACTGTGAGGGGAGTGAACTCATTTGTTTGGATGTTATTTAATCTTGAAATTCGGCATAATTAGGGGCGTGTCTTTTTGATTGACATGTATCCAAAATCCGTGGCAAGAAGGGAGAGTGTAGCACAACCACAGTTTTTAGCCAGCTAACAGAAACGCCTTAGCTTTAGCCTGCATACCTTTGTTAGCCGGTTAGCTCACATTAGATCCGAGTTGGCTCAGTTAGCTCTTCGCTACAGGCAGCTTGGAGTTTGATAGACGTCAATCATCCACCCCCACGCTCACAGTTGCCCTCTCAGCTCCGACACTGCCCATTTTTGTATTTTCCGGGAGCGACGGCAGGTATGACGCTGCCAAGATGGCGATGGTAGGAATGCCCAACAAGCTTTACTTTTGCTTAACAGAAACCTATGGGTGACATCACGGAGGCTCCGTCCATCTTTTATATACAGTCTATGTTAGAAACATGCAGCTCTGTGACCAAAGATACCTGCAGAAAGGTACAGGGAGAGAAAGGCAAGAACTACAAGGAAAAAACACACAAAGTTAGTGATAGTAAAATTCCACAATACAAATGCATTCCCATACTGGGAACAGATTCCACACGAAAAGAGCTTGGAATATGAAGGCTCTGCTTTTAATTCTGCTTTTTTAAACTCTGTGAACGACAAGCAATACAGCAGTTTTCAAGCAAAGAAATCTGCTGGAACGATTTCAAACTATGAGATCTTGAAAGTCAGAATAAAACAGAAATAATTACGTGTTCTGAGTTTGTCACATCATTGAAAAAACATCAAAACAATCTTTGTGTAAATACAGTGTATATGGAAGCCAAGAGCAGCCATGCTCAATTATCATTTATTTTTAACTGTTATCGCTAGATAACGAATGTATTTTCTTGTTAAATCGAGATAACGAGGATGAGGACGGTTTTCTCACGAAAACTAGATACTTTATCTCGTAACCTCGTAAGTTTATTTTCTTGAGATATGTGGTCTCTACGTTTCACCTGATTTAATTAACCTAAACAGACCCCATGACTGGGGAGGGACTACAGTCATGCTTTATATGTGTAATTTTGTGAATGATGAATGTTCCTTGATCTGACATCAGGTTGCATTCGTTGTTGGCTTGACTGTACTGGTGCATTCCAGTACAGAACAGCTCTGGGATGAACCTCGGGCCCACGAGTTGAAGTTGTGGGAGTAAAGAAGATAATTGGCTTAGCTCTCATCAATGTTGAAAGACAGCCCTGCAGTGCTCCTGAAGAAGGCTATTGCCGGTTCTAGATTCCTGCAGCAGTTAGACTGGAAACCAGCATTGTTCCTAGTAGACCACAAACACACTAAAAAAAAGCTATTTATTATTGTACATACTTCATTTTTTGTAATTCCTTTTAACAATAAGTAGGTTTTGGGGGGAACCTGTGTAGTGTTTGCATATTCTCCAACTATGCATGGATTTTCTATAAAGACCTGCATGCTAGCAGTGAGTTTGAGTCTGATTGAAAGTTTGTCTTTGTTGGCCCTGTGATGGTCTAGGAAGTTTGTTTTCTCAAGATAATGATATAAATTATCCCGTTATCACAGGAAAACAGTGTTATGGAAACATGAGAGCACAACCGCTGTTGGCTTCTGTAAGCAGGGTTTCAAAGTGATAAGGAAATGAGCAGAAAATTCTTTACAGATCTCAAATTGGCAGGGGCAAAAAGAGCTGAACTTGTTGTAACCAAACCAAACTGCTTAGATGCTTGAATATTTCAGTCACCTTCCAGGTTTAAACTTACTGTAGTTAGATACCTTATTATAACAAGCAACTTCTTGTGGTGAGTGTGTCCTGCCAAAGACTAAACCAAGATACATCAATGCAGTGCCATTGTGGGATTAAAAGTCTGATTCTGACCATGGCAGTGGTCTCAGATTGGTTAATCTCAGTTGTTTGGGTTAAAATTAGTAAAACTACCACATGAAAAATGAGGCAGGTGTTGTTGTTGATAAGTCACATAAATGGCTGGCACATGAGCAGAAAATTCTTTACAGATCTCAAATTGGCAGGGGCAAAAAGAGCTGAACTTGTTGTAACCAAACCAAACTGCTTAGATGCTTGAATATTTCAGTCACCTTCCAGGTTTAAACTTACTGTAGTTAGATACCTTATTATAACAAGCAACTTCTTGTGGTGAGTGTGTCCTGCCAAAGACTAAACCAAGATACATCAATGCAGTGCCATTGTGGGATTAAAAGTCTGATTCTGACCATGGCAGTGGTCTCAGATTGGTTAATCTCAGTTGTTTGGGTTAAAATTAGTAAAACTACCACATGAAAAATGAGGCAGGTGTTGTTGTTGATAAGTCACATAAATGGCTGGCACATGAGTTTTTACTTATAGATACAACTGAAGCTTCAAAAAAATTATCAAAATCCACAGGTAACCTAAATTCAGGAGGTACTGTAATTGACTTTCAATTAAAAGGCACTGGTTTGATTCTTCCCTGTGTGATATTTCGTGCTTTTGCCGATATCGGTTCTTTTGATAACTTCCCTGTGTACATGTTGAAGAAGTATCCTAGGGCAAAATACTAAAACCCACACTGCCACCCTAGCTTGCTAGCTAGGGTAGTAGTGTGGGGTTTGGGCAAGAAACTAACCCCACACTGCCGCCATAACTAACTAGAAAAGTAGTTAATTTTCTTATTTCTTTTTACTCTTTTCTGTACATGGCTTTGTGACTGTTGATGAAAAGCTTATTAATAAGAAAACTTTATTTACTTACTTAGCTAGCTAGGTGTCAGATACACAGCTAGCTGACATGGCTGATTCCACTGTAATTGTGATCATCATAAAGTTCTGATTTTAGATCTGCTCAGAAAAAGAAAAGAAAAGAAAGAAACCTGACCAGAAAATTAGAAAAGGACTGTAAAACAGTCCAGTTCAGTTCACTGCAGTTCTTTGTCTTTTATTGAAGCACCTGTTGTCTAACTGATTTGTATTCATGTGATTCTTTGTACTTGCTTTGGTCATTCTTGTGAAATTAAAACATATTTCTTGCATGCAGCTCTTTTTTCAGCCTTGTCCATTTCAAGCTTTATCTAATAGTGTTAAAAGTCTTGTAGAAATGAAAGAAAAATCTTTCAAAAAGTGCCCTCTACAAGTCTAAACTTTAGTCTGGTGCACATCGAGTAATGCTTTATTCTTTATTTGTCATTTTGTACTTTGTTTATTTCACTTATCAACTATTTTTTTTTAAAAAATGTGACTATATACACACCTTTCTACCAAAAAATATGAAAGTAATTTTGAAGAAATGAATGAGATGCTTTCTTTTTATAGCAGTAACCCATGTGCTGCTTCGTACAATCATTATGTAACCATCAAAGCAACTAATGAGAACAAGAAGTGAATCATCATGACTGAAGTCTAATCTGTAGCTGTGAAGATGAGTAACCCTCCCAAAGCTAGAAACCCTGATTGTAAAAATTAATGTGTAAGAAGGCAGTAATAGTTCCCTTAAAACTGCTCTGCTGGCAGCTACTCTTGTTCTCTTTAAGCGTTTGCATTGAAGTTCACATCCAATTAAGCATTGTGGTAACACCAGAAGCCTTAAATCCCTCAGAAAAGAGTAATGAATATTGTGACAGTCCATTTTTGCAACTTGTATTTCTCTTTCTTGGTTCCTTTTTGTTGTAGCACAGTGCAGATTAAAAGCAGGAAAAAGTCCTCACTTGTTCTCGGTCATGGAAGAAAATGGTGAATGTTCACTTGGGCAGAAAGATCTTATTTAAAAGCCAATGTTCGTCTGTGCTCCCCTTAGAGATGCACACACACAAAGCTTGAGAGGATCACACGATGCTCAAAATGTATTTCTTGTTTTCTTTCGTCTCATGGGAGGGTGGAGACAAATGGTTGTGTAAACCTGAGCACAGTCTCCATAGCTGGTAATGGAAGCCCAATGTGTGCTTTTTATAGAGTTGTTTTGTACTCTAGAAATATAGATTTCAGCCATTTGTTTCATTTTTCAGTCAAATGCAACACACATTTTATTTTCTCTTGACATCTTTTCAAGTATGAAAATAACAATACTGAAAATAAATAACAATAAATAATAAAGTGAATGACATTGTGATGTTATCACCTTTTGTACCACATCACCATGAAGAAACTAATAAACGTTTCTCTTTTTGTGACCAAATGCTATGTTGGAATGACAGCTTGCCACCTACAGTTTGCAGCTTCTTCCTGCTGGGCCCAGTCTCACCAGAACAATGTGTAATAGGTAACCACATGTATTAATTCTAACCCTAACCATTGGAGGTGGAGAGTACAGTAGTGAGGAATCACAAGTTGAGGATAGCACACAAGTGTTGAAATAGCACTTTATGATGCAAGAATTTGCGTTTGGGGCCAAATACATACTAGTGAGATGTTTTAAAGGGGATGCCATCATACAGGTCAACATATGGAGACATTAATGACATGGTGGATGAATCTAAACTTATACTGCATGAATATGTATAGTATGGAAAAATGTAGGAATTGTACAAGTTTTTAAACTTGCTTGTGAAACTTCAGTGTTTCTTGTCTGATTTTGTTTGATGCTGCGATTGCTAGTTGGGTTTCCATTTACTAGCAAGACTAATTTAAAGTGATTGATGAAGTCATTTTTATTTGTTGGTTTGAGGTAAATAAGCTGGGCTGAATGTCGCCAGAGTGTGGTCATTGCTCACTGTTTGTCATTGTGGAAATGAACATACAAGAAGAAAACAACGGTGGTAGACATCCACACGAGGACTGTTCTTCAGGAAATCTCTGGGAATATCTGCGATATTATATTTAGAAAAACGCTAGTCAGTCATGTGAGGTTACTGCATAATCAGCATAGGTGGTCGGGCTGGTAACTCTAACCTTTGTCAGTTTAGACACACGTAAGTCTTTCAAATTCAAAACAGGCAACAACTGCGAGCCTATAGGTGTGTCCCAATTAAGGGTCTGCACACTTCGAAGTGCGGATTCGTCGGCCACATACATGGTGCACTGTCCCAATTCACAGAATTTAAACGACCATCCGAATCCACCCTTCAAATCCGCACTTCGTTTGGCCCTAAACGAAGGCTGCTGGTGATGAATCCTTCACGGACACTTTTCTCCCAGAATTCATTGCGCATAAGACGGTGGCGAATCAGCAACCGAGCTCAGAAGAGTACGTTTTAGATTTCAATAAAGTTTTGGTAGAAACGTTACAAAACCAAGTACATTAAAAGCACGTTTGTTAAATGATGAATTTTAAAATCGGTAATATATGACATTCGTGGATTTTTAAGGGGTTAATGACTTGTGTACCGGCTGGAAAACAACAAAGCCTCAGAACGTTTTTTTAATTTTTTTTTATTTTTACGGTCTGTGGGAAATTACTCATAGGACTGAAGTGTCCTATGAGTAATTTCAGAGGTTTAACTGATTCAACGTCCTGTGCTGTTGCTATGGGAAACGCTTGTTGGCTAGGTAGACTGTCCCATTTCACGAATGTTAAGCAGACTTTGAAGTGTGCAGACGCTGAATTGGGACACACCTTACAACTTGTTTTGAGCATAAGTAGAATTCTTGATTCCTACCATTTACATTTATCTGTTCTTACCAATATGCAAATAAAATATGTTATTGTTAACCTGGGTAACCTCTAGAGGACTAAATTTAAACAGTGATTGCTTTTTATAGTGGTACTTGACTCACTAGACTCAGTCTACCTCTTAAACTGTAGGTGTCACTGCTGAGAAAATGACACCAACACAAAGCAGAAATAATATGAGGCTTAGATTATTGTACATAAATATAACTCTTTTACTTTCACTGGGTGAAATCCCTGTTAATGGTTGGAAACAAGCCATGCTATGGATAGAAATTAAAGCATGTTTAGCTGTATCTGGGATATTAAATTTTCAATTCTTGTCAGGAGTAATCCTCTAATCTGATTGGAAGGGTTTGCACACTTTAGATTAGAGCACTGTAACAATGATCAGACATACTACATTAATCCGTAGTGTGGTTCGCAAATGCATATGTTCATAACATTGGGTTCTTAAACTGCTGGTTTTATAAAATAACATCGCATTAACTTTCCCTACTGGGTTACTTCCTTTACATAACAAAAGTGCATAAATACAGGTTTCTTTGAGTCACTTAAAAATTTTTTTAAACCTCAACAATTATCCAACAAGCCGAAAGCAGCTGCTTAGCTACAACAGATAATTGGAGTAAGAAGAACAAACATCATGGTGGCATGGGAGAGTCTGTTATAAATAATTTGACATTTTATCACAACCATTGCTCACACATTACTTACAAGGGATTAAAAAAAGAAGTAGGGCAACAAAAAGAGGAAATTCATGAACAATTTCACAAAAATAGCAATTCATAAGAACGCACAGGTGCGGACATAAAGGTAAAGTAGGAATGTGGACTGTGAATTGTTGAGCATATGGACAATGCATCCATATAAATTACAGTGTGTGGCTTGTGTTTTTGGTTTATAGTATTTGCGACGACTCCAATGGATTTCACCTCTCCTGCTCTGCTATTTATATATTTACAATTAACCAGTAATGCTTCAAGTCAACCAAAAGTCACAAAAAGTCACTTGGTATGAACAAGAATGACCACCTTCCTGATTAGATAAATCCCTCTCATGTGGCTTGCTGGCGTTGAGGCAACAATGTTAAGTCTCTTTGTTCAGCTGAGGAGTTTTGTTCCAGTCTAAAGATAAAGTTTATCAGATCAAGTTATTTCAATGTGAACCTTAAAACACCACAAAATCAGTGGTTTTATTCAATAAGTGGATTAAAAGACCCACAGAAATGGCTCAGTCATTCTGCCAATCACCCGAGCTGGGCGGAGGTTGCCGAACTTAATGTTTTGGTTTTTCAGCTTGTAAATTCAATGTAAAAAAGCTTAAAACCTTAAATGTGTACTCAAGAGCAAACAACAGAAAGACACAGCTAGAGAGAAGCTGGTGAAAACAGAATTATTTAGCATAAAAAAGAAAGAAAGAAATATGTCCCCTTGGCGATAAGAGTCAAGCAGAAAAAGCTTTTCTATAGATTTCTTTGTCAGATAATTAAGAAATTTGTGAATTTGCTGTAATTAGTTTTTCTGTAATAAAGAAAAAAAAGAAAGAAAACTAGACCAACATGCCAACCTGTTAAGCTGGCATTAGATAATTTCTGCTTTAAAGGATTTAAATGACTAATCTACCATTAGAATAGCTTTCTATTATTTTTCTATTAATCTTATTCAACTGCTCACAGCTCTACAATCATTAGGTTGGACACAAAAACATCAATAAAGCTAAGAGTGCTCTTCATTTACACAGAATTAAGCGTTTCCTGTGGGGAGAAAGTAGGCGGAGCCTCTCGGTCTATCCGGTCTAGTCTGATTGGTCAACTTCAATGGCCCATCAGACACTGCCTACCTCATGCAGCGATAAGTCCCTCAGTCCAACATAAAAAACCCTTTTCTTTAGTTATTTTGGGCCAGGTAAAGGTGATAATTTACTTAAAAGCATGAACAAGCATTTAAATATCAAATTATTATCACTGAGTGGCACAGAAAATAATATTTTTTTATGAAAAAAACTGGCTCAATGTTCATGTAAACATCTGCTCTAAGTATCTAACATATCCTAAACAGTAAAACTGGCCCTATAGTGGCCCAAATCTGGCCTACCGCAGACAGTCTAAATATGAATTAGCCTGAGATCAGGCCACATGGCCCACAGTTATTTGGATTTTGACCAAATCTGACAATCCACGCTGAAAAAAGCCCAAATTTCACAAACAAAAACCTGTGGAAACTTGGTATTCATTGCCTTCAGAACTCAGGCTTACCTGCTCTTATTTGTGTTGGTTATATTGTCGGTGCTTAAGTTTTGTTGTAAGGTCAAACAAAGTACTAAAATCATCTAAATTGGTTTTAGCACTCTGTCCTTTGCTGCGGTCGACGCCTGCTGACTTAAGCTAACATACAGCTAATCAACATTCAACTTACAAGGAGCATTAGCTTTGAGGTCTACACATGGTTGGTTTAATCATGTTCTGCACAACAATCCACCTGCATTAAATAAATATCTAAAACCTATCACTCAGCAGGGGCTGAGAGCGATACAGATGGATAAATCTGTGTTAATATAAACAGACTTTGACTTAGCCAATGATCTGGGATCAAAGGGAAGCATCTATAAAGTGAAAAAATTGCAATTATGTGATACATTTTCTCATCATTGGTTCAGTGGCTTTAGTCAGGAGGAAATTACTGTAGAGCCACGTAAATTAATTACTAATTTGTTTAATCGGCACATCTAAAGAAAAATAAATTAGTTTGAAGAATTTTGTCTTAAAACTAAAGATTTCAAACTTCTAGTCATGTGCTTGATTTTAATCAGTGCTGCTAATTCAGATATTTGCACCTGGGTGTTTTATTCTGGAACAAGACTCTTCAGGTAGAATTTATGGAATGTGTTTAACCTCTCTGGAAAGTCAATTAATAAAGCACAACTGCACCAAGCCAAGAACGGAGGGCAATATCACAACATCAAAAAAACGAACACGATAACCAGACAGTTGTTTGTGATACCTAAAAACCGAATTCACAAAATAAAAAACTGAACATTTAACTGCTTTGTCTCTGTCCTTGTGGCTTGAGCATGGTGTCCACTGGGACGGTTTCCAGTTAGATGTGGTCCAGCGCTACAAGCTCCAAGTTCCCACTGATGATGGTGATAATTGATGATGATGGTTTTAAAGTAAAAGTGCACATGTAGGATTACAACAGATGCAGGCAAATGTTAAACGAATGGAGTGCTGTACATTCACACTGAAACTCCAGGTCATGCCAGTCAGCTTGGTCACGTGCATCTTTTGATCCACTAACCTCTCGAATCACAAAGTCTGCAATGTCTTTTCCCCCGTCCCTCATCCATTTTCTCCAGAATGTCTGCGCAGCATCCCTCCTGAGGATTCAGAGACTGATGCAGCCTCTCTGCTGCTCTGTCACTTTGTCCCAGCTCAAAAAGTGTTTTAGTGTACTCCAGTAAGGTGACAGAAAAACGATGACAATGACAGCTGGAGGTTTCTCCCAAAGCGCCTGTGTAGGACAAAGCTGGTTTCCTCTTTCATAGTGATGTGGACTGCTTGATGCTGTGAAAGCTGACCCGTGAAGGTGAAGTGGGGATGGACATTGCCTGGGTCATCCTGGCCCGGATGGAGTGCTGCTCCTGCCATCGATGGAACCGCTTCCTCACAGCCGAGCGGACCTGCAAACAACAAACTCTTAAATGTGGTTCTAAGCAAAATAGCATTGTGAATATGTTAATGTCAGGCACAGAAATGCTAAAAGACACAGTATAAATACAAGAAAAGCCACACAAGGCACAAGATATAGAAAATATATAAAGTAGCACAAAAAGGCATTTACACTTGGGGCAAGACTGGAAAAGTTGTGCCCCACTGGTGAAAATGTAAATAATTATATATACAGAAACTGTGGAACATTGAAATGGAAAATCTAAAGTAAACTAAAGTTTGAATGACAAAAATCAACTGAAGTAAATTAATTATTTGATAATAATCTAAACTATGATAATAATATACTATATAATGGTAATAAATTACTAAAATGAAACGAGACTAGACTCATCATCAAGCATCAATGATCCATCAGGCTGTCATGGATAGATGGATGAAATAAAGCACACTAATTATAATTACTCTGTTTGTACAGATCAGTTTCATACGTGTAACTTATATAAGCAGGATGTAAATCTCAGCTTAAATCACGTGATGGACATAACGTTACCCTGACTGACATGAGTTTCCCGTGATGGACATGATGTTCCTGTGATGGACATGAGTTTAACGTGATGGACATGAGTTTCCCGTGATAGACATGATGTTCCCATGATGGACATGATGTTCCTGTGATGGACATGAGTTTCCCGTGATGGACATGAGTTTCCTGTGATGGACATGATGTTCCCGTGATGGACATGAGTTTAACGTGATGGACATGAGTTTCCCGTGATGGACATGAGTGTCCCATGATGAACTCCACAATGGATATGATGTTTCCGTGATGAACATGAGATTCAAGGATGGACATGAGGTTCCAGTGATGGAAATGAGTTTCCTGTGACGGACATGTTTCCGTGATGGATATGAGTTTCCCATGATGGACATTATTTTCCCGTGATTAGCATGACGTTTCCGTGATGGACATGAGTTTCCCGTGATGGACATGAGGTTCCTGTGAGGGACATGATGTTTCTGTGATGGAGATGATATTCCCGTGTTGGAAATTATGTTCCCGTGATTAATAAAATGCTTCAGTGAAGGACATAAGGTTCCCATGATGGAAATGAGTTTCCCGTGAGGGACATGAGTGTCCCATGATGAACTCCACGATGGATATGATGTTTCCGTGATGAACATGAGATTCAGTGATGGACATGAGGTTCCAGTGATGGAAATGAGTTTCCTGTGATGGACATGAGGTTCCTGTAATGGACATGAGGTTCCTGTGATGGACATGAGGTTCCTGTGATGGAAATGAGTTTCCTGTGACGGACATGTTTCCCTGATGGATATGAGTTTCCCATGATGGACATTATGTTCCCGTGATTAGCATGACGTTTCCGTGATGGACATGAGTTTCCCGTGATGGACATGAGGTTCCTGTGATGGACATGATGTTTCTGTGATGGACATAATTTTCCTGTGATGGACGTGAGGTTCCTGTAATGGAAATGAGGTTCCCGTGATGGACATGAGGTTCCTGTAATGGACATGAGGTTCCTGTGATGGACATGAGGTTCCTGTGATGGACATGAGGTTCCCGTGATGGACATGAGTTTCCCGTGATGGACATGAGGTTCCTGTAATGGAAATGAGGTTCCCGTGATGGACATGAGTTTCCTGTGATGGACATG
>JBAMHW010000024.1:3485006-3505810 GCA_037177495.1 Rhadinocentrus ornatus | reverse complement strand
ATCTTGTTTGTCGTTTGTTTTGCTTGTGGCTGAGGACAATTCTTTTTGACTGTTGCTGTTGGGTATTTTGGCTCCTACAGCACAATGAATTTGGAGAGACCTAATATCTGAAACTAAAATCTAAGGGATTGCACTGACTCAGCTAAATTATGTACATTAACTTATGGGTTAAAAATAATTAATCTTACTTCTAGTATTTGGCTCTGGCTTTAAGTTTTAATTTGTCTGCTCAGTTTAGGGGGATCTTATCCATGGTTTGATCTTTGATGTCAGGTCCTCTGAAAAGCAGATAAGCTCCCCAGAAAAAAAAATCCTCTAAAAATAGGAGCTTTAAAAATATTCCACATGCATTTGTCACCACTGTGTTTATTTAATATATTAAATTTAATGAACGATGCAGGTGATCGGTTTCTTTCATCACTGCGGATGGTAGAGTAGTTAGTTTTGTTTGTGCCGTGAGCATCTAGAACTTATACGAGCTGTTTCTGATTATATCAGCTGCACACCGTAGCAGCGAAATATGTAGGTTGTTGTCTTGTTTTTAACTGTGCAGCCATGCACCAATCTATATTCAGATGCACATGGCTTGAGAAGACATAGTGCATAAAAAACCCTGCAAAATCTGAACCCTGATCCTTCAAAACTACCAAGGAAGCAGCAGTTAAGTTTTGTTTTAAATGGGGTCTACTTTTCTTGAAATTGTGAATTGCACTGCTGACACTACAGGACAAAGGACTTTGTTTAGTTCTTAGATTCACCTTATGGTGCCCCTGGCTACATAATCAGTGACGTAACCTGGGATCACAGGGGGTTTCGGGTCTTTCAACAAACAGACCCCTCCTCTAGGCGACCCAGCCAGGATTGATCAGGCCCCAGCTTGTGTCCAGGTAGCGCTACCCTACTTGCCACGCCTCTCCCCTCCTGATCCACAACCACCTTGACTCAACTTCTGCTGCGTCGGTGGCCAACTTAGCAGCCCTTCGCTGACTGGCTCCTGTGATGCCCAGCATTTTGTAGGCCATCTTGCGCTCCACAGTTTGCTCCCATCTCGTTCAGGCTCCCTGCTGTCCACAGCCTCAACCTCAGAAGCACTCCACTTACGTCCCATCCTAACCTCGATCCCAGCCAGGGTGACCTTTGGGTCACTGGACTCCTGGTATTGAAGCAGCTCCCTCGACCGAGTGACCATGAACTCCTCGCTCAGGCTACTGATAGAGAGCTTCAGCTTGTTGGTCTGCCCGTACAGGGTTAGGGGTTTACAGTACTCTATACTATACTTAATCTTTAGCCACCCTTTAGCCCAACCCTGTGTTAAGATGATCCCACACTGCTTCAGTAATGCTGAGGTCTGGAATCTAAGGAGGGTTCATCCCTCCATAAGACCTGTTTTGCTGATTTCAGTCCAGTTTGTGTTATGTGGTTCACCTCAGCTTTTTTCTATTCCAAGTCTTCTTCCACAAAGACTGTTTCTGATCACTTTCTTTCCCACTTCTTTCTTTTTTCTTCACTCTTAAGAACATCACTTTTCAGATCCTGTTCTGCTGTTTTTAGGCCTGACCCTTCTTAATTTGTCTAATTTCCTCAACATTCTTTATGGACATTCCAGGTTTTTAGCTAATAGCTCTTAGGAAAAGCCCATTACTGCTGCAAAAATACCATTTTCTGTCTGCTAAACTGTGTTACTAAAGAAATGTGATCAAATGATCTGCTCTGTGACAAGCTGCTAATAACAAAGTGCCAACAGACACAATTTTAATTGGTTCTTTAAAAAGTTTTCTATGACCTGTAAGAAATACTTAGAAAGTCCTTGAGAAAACCTGGAGATCAATTACTCAAGACCACTTTCAAAGATTACAAATTAGTCTGGCTGCTTGGAAACAAAATATAAAGAAATGAGCGATGGATGCACAGAGCTGCAAGTCTTCAGATAGTGTTGTTGCATTCTAAGCAGCAAAACTTGAAACCTGTCTGTAATAATTCACTTTGTTAAAAAAAGTAATTTCTGAAGATGCTTTAATCTGAGACTGACCATTTTGCTCCCAATGATTCCACTACTGAAGAATCCGGGGAAAGCTCACATCAGAGGGTTTAGATAATTAAAGGAGTTGCTGCTGTTTTCCCAGAGGAGTAAACAGCACACGGTCCCTCATCAACTCGGAGACACCATTGATCCTGCTGCTGTTTGGATTTAACATTCGGGATGAGGACAGCGAGCAGACGGGTTCCCAATGACCTGAATGGGCCAATTTTCAATCGAGTCACGCTATTGCCTTGTAAGCTTTTAACTTAGAGATCATAGATCACTTTGAGTCTCCACCGAGGAGCTCCACTGTGCAGATTCATTAATGTCGCCTCTGCTTGACGATCCAATGTTAAAGATCGAGGTTGTCACATGTTCAAGTCTATTTAAAAAAAAAAAAAGAAGAAAAGAAGAGGTGCATCACTCCTGAAAGCTGCTGTTTTATTAGGAATAAAAGGAGATCGCTTTTTGATTCTGGGTCAGTTTTAGATGAAAACATACTCTCTTCCAGGCCAAGTGAAGTCGCTGACATTTATAGTTTTAATTTACCTCCACTTTTCTCCCTCAGTCTATTTCTGCCAGTTCACTTAAGCATAAAACTAATTAAAGCGGTTGTTCTTTGGTCTAAACGTGTGGCAGGCTTACAGCAACATGTCAATATTTCGTGTAAATGCCTCAGATTTATAGAGAATAAGCAGGATGACTTGTTACAGAGTCAGCTTTATTGGGATTTATATGAGCCTGGTGTTCAAACAGATAATGCACATAAAAAAACACGTTAACAATTTATGTAAACAGGATAGTAAGCTAGGGTCAGGGAGGCAGAATTTTTGGCTGGCAGGTCAAATTTGGCTTAGAGGGTGGGTCCAAATGCAGGCTGACACGAGGTGGGAGGTAGATTGGTGCAGGAAAACAATGGTTTGAATTACAGAACAAAATTACTTGCAGATGAACTAGAGATCCAAGTAAGTGATATTACTTTACACTTCTAGAAACCAGGTATGTAAATAATCTCAACTGTCCTGAGTGAAGCACATGTCTGCATTTGGACAATATAGAGTTAACCCTTTGATGCTGGTGTTTGCATCAAACCACTTCTGGCCTTTGATTTCTTCATACCTAATATATTTAGTTATTCTATTTTATTTAGTTGTTTTTATTTACTCTAATTATATTATCTATTAATTATTAATATATATATATATATATTTTATTAATATATTTCATATTAAATTGTACTTTTTTCCCAGATTTTTTCCTTGTGCTTATTTTGCTTTGGTAAAATTATATTTTTTTCAAATCCGGCGTCGTGGGCTTATGTTACTTTTGTTTTTAACTGTTTTTAATTTTTAAATAAAGCTTTTCTGCTCCCAAATAGTTTCTTTAGCGGCTGCATGCCAGGATGCTAATGTTAGCAACATGCAATCTGGTTTTCTGGCTCTGGTGAGGACTTTTGAAAAAGTGCAAATGAGATCATTTGTGATTGTAGTTGGTAATCCCCCGGAACATTTTATAGTGTTTCTGGTGATAACAGTTACCAATTTAAATTCTTTTTCTGCTCTCGGCCCATTTACGTTTCTTTTCCATAAATACTTTGGTCCGTTTCAAAGGTCACTGTTCTCACACTGTCATGTGTTCCTAACATAGCATGGCTGTTAGCCAATACATTCACCAGAGTTCAGAATTCACCTCAAACATGGCTACGGTGGAGAAATCATGATAATGCTGATTCTCACAAAGAGATGTGAAAGTAATCAGCGCAGTAGACAGCGGTGGTCTGTGCGCTAATAAATCCTTCGCAGCTTCTTCTTCTTTGTCCCTTTTTTGGGTCACACATCAGCACTGCACCCACGGTTGCCTTTTACTACGCATTTGCTACAGCCCTGAACGGACTAAATTACACACGTAAAAGATGGACAAATGTCCATCTTTTGCGTAGAGCATAATTGGGCCTTTATGAAGCTTGTCTGGTGACATCTTTAGGTGATTTATTAATCCTTAACTTAGTCGTGACCACTTGTTACTTAATTCATTAATTAATTTAGGGGAAGAGTATAACTAACTTGTGGCCACGTGTTAGTTATGTGTGGGAATTCATGGCTATAGCATGTATGTGACACAAATACTTTTGATTTGATTTTAATCTTGAAATGAATTATAACTGTGTATCCAACCATACAGAGTTAGTCTAACTGAATAGTTTGCTAGAAAACAAGCCAAGATGGGACACCAGAGACACCATTTAACAGTGGCTTCATTGCTTTATTTGTCCCCTAAATCAGTCTGTCTACTCTATGGTAACCCTGGAGAGACAAATGTCCTACTCAATGCCTCCAAAATATTAACAAACAAGACAGTCTGTTTCAAAAACACCCTGCAAATTTTCTAGAGATTTTTCCAGAGATTGACTGACTGTACTGGGAAAAACTACTTTGTATTTTTTGGGAAGACTCTGTGAAAACACACATGGTCTGTTGGTCCCCTGCATGACAGCGATGGAAACCTGTAGAGTGTAACAGCATGTCAGCAGAGCGAAGATGGAGTAAGTAGCAAAGTGTCATTAATTTAACATGAGAGACGAGCACACTTTAATCTTTCACTATGCGATACAGAGTCAGATACTTGAACTGAGTTCACTCAGACCCGCTCAGGCATGTACAAATTCACTCCGAGCGTCTCGCTGTTTTATCACTTTTACATTTCGTGAGCAGCAGTAAACCAGATACCCCGACATATCTGGAACATTCCTCGATATTAAATGTTAAAATACCCACTTTGCCCACCTGTTGTGATTTGAATTATTAACACAGACTATTATTGGAAAAAGTTTTCCGCTGACATGATTTTGTCCTTCAACTTTTATTTATGGGTGTTTGGATATTTTCAAATTGTATTTTTGGTATTTAAATTTAAAATATTGAGACTTGATAGCTTGTAAGAATCCATTTATTTATGATTGTAAACTATTGCATATCTTCCAGTTTTGAATAAATAGCAAGAGGAAGTCCAGATTTATCAGAAATGATTTAATATTAGACTGATGATCTTGGAGTTTTGTCAGAGTTATGTGGAAGGTGTAGACCCAAATGCAGGCTTATGAAGCAGAATGCAAAATAACATTTTAATAAACAAAAACAAAAAATAAAAAACTGCAAAGGGAAGACACACGTGAAGACTACAATGACTAAACGAGACATGAAGACTACAAATGGACTGGCCGGGACTAAATAAAACCGAGGGGTATATATACACACAGAGGACTAATGAGAAAAAGGTGAAGTGAATCAGCTAAATCAAACCAGGTGCACTAATAAGATGTAGCAGAAAGCAAAACAGAACTAAATATGACAAGACCATAAAAAAACCAAAACCATACATCGAGACAAGTTTAGCTAAATAAATTAATAAAGAATTAACTATGTTTTTCTTAATTTTGGAAGCAGAGTGAAGCAGATGTGGGCACAAAGCTAGGAAAGCTCCAGTCACCGTAAACCAGTCACAAAAATAAGTTTATGTGTAATGTTTCAGTTCAAAATGAATGTTTTATGAACTCTGAGGAAAGCATTCATTATTAATTTAAAACCTACATCATTACACTCAAATGCATATTTGTCTGCAAGTGCAGCTTGTGTTCTATTCTTGGAGAAAGTATAGTTGACCACGAGTTTGACGAGGTACACAACTTCCCTATTTTCTGGCTCATCTGCAGAATAAAAACAATGGTTATATTACCATAAACATTCAAAGCCAAAGTGAGAGGAAGTATGGGAACGTTTTAGTATTTTTATGCAGAAGGAACTCGATATATTCAGGAGTTCGTGGATTTCCTTTTATGGCCAAATACTCCAGACAGTGTGGCCGTTAAAGCATGCACATTAACTTACAATGACCATTTTTAAAGTGCAAGTTTTTGCACCGCAAAGAACGGAGAGTCAATTGGACTCATGGCAGGACAGGGTTGTACACGTGGTATACACAACTTTCCTCTTCATTCTTCTCCATGTTAACAACGCCCACCTCGAATGTGTGACCAATCACACAATACTTCTCAGATCCCCACAAGAAGAAAGTTCTGCTTGGCCGATGTGTAGAGAACTGTTCTCATTCAAGCCCTTGTGGCGGTGTATGTTACAGTGTGAACAGACTAATAAGTTAACCTATTTCAAATGCCTGTGTTGTTGGTAGTAACTCAAGCGGCAACCTCCGACAGTAAAATGTGAAGCCTATGCAGAAGTGCATAAAATCATCCACTAGGGGCTGGCTCCAAAACAGAAACAGCTAACAAAGGTAAGTGGGTTAAAGCTAAGGCGCACTGTTAGCCGGCTAGCTCACGTTAGATCTGGGTGAGCTCAGTTAGCTCTTAGCTACAGGCAGCTCGCTGTTTGATGGGTGTCAATCACCCACCCCCACCTTCACAGTCCCCCTCTCAGCTCCACCTCTTTGCCCATTTTTGGATTTTCCAGGAATGACGACACACGTGATTCTGCCAAGATGGCGATGGTGGGAACTGTCCAATGAGCTTCAATTCCGCTCTTCAGGAACCCACGGGTGACGTTACAGAGGCTCTGTGCATCTTTTATACACAGTCTATGTAGTAAGTATATGATGCATTTTAGTATAGACATCATGGGTGCACTGAATGAAAAGGCAGCTAAGGCAGATAACAATACTTTGTGTTATAAACAGTATTTGTTCACTGGGAAGCTTAGAGCATCATTTTCTGCTTCTACAACTGCTCAAAAACTCAGAATGTCTCACAAAAGGTACCCATAGTTTGCATGTACCAACCCCCTATCTACCACACACACTGGCCCTCATTTATCAAACAAATGTGGAAATTAGTGCACATCTGATCGCAGGAATGATCTAACGATTGGATCCATGTGATTTATGAAACGTTCGTACCTGATCGATCCCTGAGGAGGCCTTGATAGATGTGGCAGCTGAAATCCATCGTCATTTACATGTTACACCCTTAATTAGTCATAGTCCAGAGGCCTCGCCCAGTGAGGTCAAACCACGGAGGAGAGAAGTTTTGCCAAAAAAAGAAACTTTTCGGAGGTAAGATCAAAAGCCTCACTTGTGAGGTTGAAAAGAAAAAAGAGGTGCTGTTTGTTAGCCTAAAAACCAGAGTCAAGGGCGTGAAGAAAAACGGGGATCACAGAGCCAGTTAATAGCCTCGCTGTTGTTGATCTGACTCCAGTTGAGGTATCAATAAAGTTCCCACTAAGTAGCTTAGATATGCCCATGATTAACATTTTATTTGTTTCATTCATTTAATTAATTTAATTTGTTTATTTGTTTTATACGTTTTTAATTTGGATAATAGCCCTTGCCTGGTAACCGAAACTCAAAAGTCTTTAATCTGCACACTTGAAAATATAAACAACACCCTGAGAGATCAATGGGAACATTAAAAAACTGTGAATAAAATTTTTTTAAACCGCTAAACGTCTGTGTTTGCCTACATTAGCTAGGCTTTATTGTGTTCAAGGTTATGTTTTATGAAGCCACTTTCTATAGTCTCCAAAAGGGAAAATTGGAAGCCTATATCGTTTTCACCTGTCAAGTAAAGAACTGCACATTTTACTGCATAGCACGGGCACTTATACACTTTAGGTTATAGACTAGACAGACCGGCTCCCGTCTCCACTGCCCCCAGTATGGAGGCTGTGCTGGGCACGGTTCACTGGGCATCCTCCTCAGGCTGCGCCTGGGCATCAAAGGGTCCATTAGCCGGAGCAATGGTGTGCAGGACTGCACAGGACAGAATTATGTTGTAGAGTTTCCCCCCGCTGATCTGAGACACATCCACCCACACGAAGCAACGCTCCACCATGCACGTGTGGGTGTGTGCGCACTGTTGAACCTGCGCTTCTGCTCTGTGGCAGGGTTTGCCGGTGAGGTGATAAGATGAATGAGGTGTACGAGTTTGTTTGCAAACACAGATTTCTGTTTGTATGTGTTTGATTTATGGGCGTATTAAATTTGAGCTATATTAATTGTCATGTCTGGGCTTAGGCTGTTTATCATATTTATTTTCCCAAATCATTATTTGAGTGCGTCGGTGTGCTCTCCAGTCAGTATTTTTCAGTTTTGGAAATATATTTCATATGTTATATGGGTCATTCTGAGTACTGAATATGTGGCTGCTTATATTTAAATGGCAGTTTGATGATTGTTTAATTATTATTTTCAGCGTCTGCTGTGTTGCAACGCTAATCCAAACTAACTCACGCTTGTGTACGCGATCTCAGACTTGTCGTGAGATTTGATCATATCCTACGCTCACATCCAAATTGATGAATGCCAAACCTTGCCTGGAAACGGTCGTGCACACAGATTTCCGTCGTATGTTCGTTTGATAAATGACGGCCACTGTGTACAAAGAAAGGATATTAGCTCTTCTAACAGTGGGGTACTCTGAAACCAACCTTCTTTGCAGATGTTTTCTGCATTAGTTTGCCTTTTACAACTCTTCCCACATCTGCAACCATTAAAGTTGCATTACTGAATTTTTGGAGATTTTCTTAGTGATGCTCCCCCTCAACGGCTAATTCAGCATCTATTTTGCATCCTGTCCATTCAGTCTGTGAAAGTCAGTCTGATGTTGACTCTTGTTTTCTCTCATGCTCTGTCCTTTCTCTTTCTTTTCCTTTCTGCCTTTGATAATGTCTTCCTGTGTTTCTTTGTTGAATTAGCCACAGTGTGCATTCAAAACAGCCGGTGTTTTGATATCCGCTTGCTAGCTTGTTACGTGGTACGTGAAGTAAAACTCTCAGCCTCTAGATGCTGTTGGGCAGCAACAGCTTCAGAAATGTGCAAAATAAATGTCTCTGTGTCATCAAATGTGTCAGAAATGTAAATTTATGTACTGCATCCTTAACATGCGAATATACAAAAAATACAAGTAAAGAAGTAAGAGACAACACAATTTTTTATGTCTAACTACTGTAGCTAAAAAATACATTCACCTACTGTAATCTTTGTGGGACAGTTTGTCGTGCTATTTACCTTCAAATTCTAGATCTAATTCTGTATAGTTGAAGTTAAGGTGATGTCATGCTCAAATGATAGCATTTGTGTCAATGTTTTTCCTTATTTAAGACTTGGGGTAGCTTTCTGTACTCACTGTTGTCTGCTTCCTTGCCACCTTGGCAAGTCTAAAACAATTCAACCAATAAGAAGGCGGTTCCCAAAAATCTTCAAAAACTCTCAGGAGGATGAAAACTTCACCTCATTCCTGAAGTTACAATGTCTGCAAAGCTTATCAAGAGATACCCAAGATGAAAAATTCAAATAACCGGAAATGATCATGCAAAGGGGTTTGCATCCCCAGCTTGTCTTTGTTGGCTGAGAGGAAGAAATTATCAAGTCACATCGAATTACAGTATGTACTCAATTTCTAATATCTTCTTAAATACCCATATAACCGACAAGAACTGGTGAATTTTAAATTTTAAATAATTAGTGTTTCACTGCATTTGTCTAAATTTATCAAAGAAAAATAGAAACTAACAGAAAAAAAGTAGAACATATATAACTTTTTGCAGAATCACTGAGCGGGAGGAGCTTAAAAAAATGTCTGCAACCATAAATAGTCTGAAACTGCTGAGTCCATCAGCATCTGAACCACAAAGCAGGTAATAAAAATATAAGCACAGTCCTTGTTAATAATACAAACACATAATAAGCAGAAATATCCAGAAGGAACTCCACACAAGGCGGTGAAATTAAATCCCAAGCCCAGGCTTGTAGGACATAGCTGCTAGCAATGATCTCACATCTCTGCCTAATATTAAAGGAAAAAAATCCCTGGATGTTATTTTCTGCTGCCTTCAGGCATTAAAGTTTAAAATTAGCCACACAAACAGTGACCCAGTTATCAGAGATAAACACTATTGTTTTACATTTCAGGGGTAATAATAAATATGGAAATTATTCCCATCATGGTGTGTGCAACCCTCATCAACCCTTATACAAAAACCCATCAGGGATTGTGGGCTGGTGGTGGAAAGATGCCGTGGAATATTGCCCGGGAGACCAAAGTGTGACTCAGTTTCAGTTGACCTTGTTTTGCTTTGGAGTAAAGTGGTTTTTCTCTCTCTCTCCTTTTTTCTTCTTTACTCCAACTGTTCTTGCTTTTAATTTGTTCAGGTTTAACAACATAACTATTTGGTTAAGTTTAGTAAAAGATCACACATCAGCCTTCCGAGACCATAGGAGTGGGAGAGATGTTGAGTCATTTCTTTATAAAGATGGCTCACATGGCTGAGAAATGTGGAAATGGCAGCTATCTCGGGTTTCTAAAAATGCCTAAATTAGAGCATTTATATCATTTGCTGTGAATTGATTCAATCTGCACAAACAGAGAGACCAAGCTTTTACATAAAAATTGTTGGGATGGTTGCATATTACAGTGGATAAACCCTTTAGTAGGAAGTTGAAGGAACATTTGAACTCCGGTCTTTAGAAATGTTATAAGAACTGGGTTGGAGACCTCATGTTTTTAACAAAAAGATGCAAAAAGCTTCTAGTTTCATGTGAACATGCAGCAGTTAACCTCAATATTTTTCTGGGTGTTAGTTTGGTTTTAAAAGCTTTAGTTTAATAAGATTTAATTTGGAGTAAACAATTCTCATGCCTATTATAAATCACATACTAAACTAACCTAGGACAAGCAGAAAATTAGCTAAACTTTATGAAATGTTTTTGAATGTGACACCTTGGCATTATGCTACTTTCTGATAAAACTGTAATAAAATAACTGTGTGAAAATAATTTTTAAGAGATTTGTGAGTTGAACCTTAAGGGTTGAACCTGCAGAAACATCTATGAATATGGTCATTAAATGTTTTACAAAAGCCAAAATGAAAAAGTTTGGTGGATTTCTATTTAGTTTCTAAACATGTGCACATGAAAATGAAGTGCAGGCACAAAAAACACTAAACAAAAACACTTAATAAGAGTTAGTAAAACAGTATCCATGAGGAAAAACACACGTCATCAGGAGGCATTTCTGCACTGTGAGCAAACAAAACACTGAGAGCAGAGAAGCGTCCTTGTGAGAGAATATCGAAACTCTAGTCCTCACTGTGCACTGTCCTGAAGGTTTTAGACACTTCCTTGTTTCAACCCACCTGACTCAAGCTAATGGATACAACAACTTGTCAAGTTCTGCACAATGATCCATTTGGTTGAGTCAGATGTGTTGAGTCAGGAGAGCATCTTAAACCTGCAGGACGGTGGCCCCTGAGGACAGAAGTTTGTCATCCCTGGTGTTCGCAAAGGTGGTCTAATGAGCACACGGTGGTGATGAATGTGCACTTGACTTTATAAAGCATGCTCAGCTGCTCATTTCTTGTTCTTTTAACTGCTGAACATTTTAGACTGGAAACAGGAACAGTGGCTGATGTGTTGTTTCCTCTGATTGGTCAGTTTCTAGCCCCTGTCTTCCTCTCTTTGATAGCCTTTCACTTAATGCTGCATTTGATAGGGTCGACTATAACTGGGTAGGACTTTCTGGTACCGCATTTTACTGGTTTAAGTCCTATCTAAAAGAAAAGGATTTCTTTGTGTCTATAGGTAACTATAAATCTGAGCAAACAAAAGAAAAACCTGTGGAGTTCCTCAAGGCTCCATCTTGGGGCCACGGCTGTTCATCTACATGCTCCTACTTGCTCAAATTATGAATTATAACAAAATATGTTACCAACACTATACTGATGACACACAAATCTTCATAACCATCTCACCAGGACGCTAGAGGCTTAAAGGACTGATGTTTAAGCAGGATTTCTGCATTTATATTTAGTAGACTGGACTACTGTAAAGCTGTCCTCACAGGGTAGAGTCCTTACCAAGACAAGAAAGTGGATCATATAACTCCAGTCCTCAGATTTTTAAATTGGCTTCCTGTCTATCAAACAATTAACCTCCAAATCCCGCTGTTAGTTTACAAAGACCTGAATGGTTTAGTACCAAAATACATTCAGGGTCTTCTGGTTCCTTATGAACCAACCAGATCCCTCAGGTCATCAGGGTCAGGTCTACTTTCTGTTCCAGAGTCAGAACTAAACATGGAGAGGCAGCATTCAGTTTTTATGCTTATTTCCTCCCTATAATTTTTTTTTTTTTTTTTAATTTTGTCTTTTTCTTTTTAAGCTTTATCTGTCTTTATTGAATATTTTTTTTTTTTTTTTTACAAAAATAATTTATTTAGCCTTAATCATCTTTTTGTGATGCTGGCCACCTCTGATAATGTCACCAACATTCTCAGATGAATATATCAGATTATGAACTGTTCATCTGAGGATGTTGGTGACATTTTAGGGGTAGGGATGTGAACCTGTTGTCTGATATAGAATTGCTAGTTTCAGACTATTACACTTTTCCAGAATTTTTCCAGAGAATAATATTGCCGCAATGGGACGGATTTGTACTTTTGAGGGGTGTAAAAGTAAAACCAGACTTTATTCTTTACCTGCTGATCCTCATTTGGCGACAGACAGCAGCTCAAATCATAGCAGCACTTCCTGCAGCTGCTACAATCTGCCGCGAGTCTCCACAGCTTTCCAGAGCTATGAACGGCTCAGACTGATACGGTTCAGGAACACCTTGTTCATATGTAGCTGAGGAGATTCTGGATAAGAAATCTTCCACCTCAAAGACCATTTTGTGGCGTAGGTGCTTTGTGAATCTTGCTTTCCATCTTGCTAGTGGCCGCTAGTGATGTGCCATGTGCGAAAGAGCCGGCTCTAAGAGCCGATACTTAATAGTGAATCAGAAGAGCCGGCTCCCATCGAGTGAGAACCGGCTCCCAGTTTTTTTTTTCTTTTTCCTGCATGCTTAGCTCTCAGTACTTAGCCCCAGCTCTGTAAAGTGCTTTAAATTGTCTTGTAAATTAACGTATTACAAAAATGAACTTGCCTTTCGTTTATTTGAGTCTTGTTTGTCTTTTATCAAAAATTTAAATCAGTTATGTTTCTGATGTAATAGAAACTTTCAATTTGGAGGCAATCAGCGTTTATGAAGTGATAAAATAGTAGAAGTGCAATATAAATGTGTACAATTTCCATATAAATTCATTTGACCAAAGCTGACAACCAAAAAGGTTTCTCTGAAAGACCCAGAGACTTGTAAAACCTCATGGTCTCATTATAAATCCAACCTGTTTTTATATTATTCAACAGACGGGTGTGTTTCTTGAAGCACATTGAAGATACAACTAAAAGAAACCATGAAATGGTCATTTAGTGTTGGATTTCACATAGAAATGTGTCACACAATGGAAGCTAAAAATGCACTACCTGCCATGTAAAATGAAATGTGCACCTCACTCATCTCCCTTCTCCTTCTCCTTCTCGTTCCACAACACTAAACAGAAGTGTCAGCCTTTCTCTCCATCGCAGTGGCAACTTTCCCTTAAATGTTTCTCAATTTCATAACAAAGTCAAGAAGGTGAGTAATAAATGCCAGCTCTTTCTCGATGCCATTTTTAGCTGGTCGACACTTGTCCAACTTGAGCATGAATGCAGTCCTGTGCAGCTTCTGCTTATTGCGTCTCCTTGTGCCCTTTCACGCTTTTCTCACTCCCCGGGGGTGCCTCGGAGATCGATAATGGCCCAGGCTGTCGAGGGTGCTAAGACCTTTCTCTCGTTAACGCACGGCTTATTTCAGTTTATCAGTGAAACCCTTTCCACCTCTATCAGTTGTCCCCAGTAGGCATTCACAAGACTGTTTTGATTTTTGCCTCTTTCTGAGATGGGTCTATTATTCCCATTTGTGGGGAAAATGTGTCCTAGTTTTTGAGGGCACTAAACCCCTTTACATCTGCTGGATTGAGATAGTGAAGGTTTCATCCCATGACCAAACGGTTTTTCAATAAGAACGAGAGATGCTTTGAACCTCCAGGGATATTGAGAACAGTGACGTTTCTGTCACATCAAGGATGTCTTGGGGATAATCAGGGGAACAGAGGCAGCAGGACCAACACTTACCTCAAGCACAAGAAGAGGAAGAAGGCAATGAGGAGAGCCACCATGGAGATGCAGTGACCCAAGAAGTTTATGATCACAGCGATTTGGTAATGCATCTTTCCTTTTTTCTGCAGGAAGAAAAGAAACATTCAGTTAGTCTTTTGGGGGTTTGTGATTGACAGGCATTGTGTTTTCAGAAGAAAAGAAAAAAAAACACTTTAAAGAGTAAAAATCCTCTTTTACTTCTGAGTTTTGAGCTCTACCTCCTGCAGTGGAGCGAGAGACGCACAGCAGGAGCTTCAATACTTACATTTAAAATGCATCAAACATTGTTAGATTTAATGTCAATAAAGTTAAAAAAATGAAAAAGTAAACATACTAATCTGAATACCAGTAAACAAAATGAGCAGCTAATGTCATAGTAGTTTTTATCTTATAAAATCTCTCTATTTATATATCTATATATATATCTATATATATATATATAGATATATATATCTATATATCTATATATAGCCTATCACTGTTGTCATTTGATGTCTCTGTTTGCTTTTTTGATGTCTTTTTAGTTGACATTTTGCAATTCAGTGTGGTGGTTTTCCATCTCTGAGGATTTACTTTGTGCACCTTTGCTTTTTACTTGTTTTTCTTTTTTATTCATTTTGCATTTCATTGCTATAGCAGCCCTGAGGTGAAAAACACAATGGTATAGGGTAAAACACAAAAGCGAAACCAAGAAAACTTTAGCAATTCTTCTTAGAAAACATAACAATGGGCTCCGGTTATATGTGCAGTTGAGCTGAGTATTATCAGGTAGAACTTATAATCCTGTCTCTACCTGAACATCATGACTTGATGAAAATGTGCATGTGAAGAGTATTGAATTAACCCTCAAAGTATGCCTGACGCTGCAATTCTAATCTTCTCTGCTGGAGACCATGGTTCGTGGCAGCACAGCTGAATTCACTGTACAGATGTCTTTAAGTTACCTAAATGATGACTTTGTCAGATGATACTGGGGTGAGAAAATCAGGATTTTATTAGACCAGGGTTGCAGTCTGGAAATATTTGATGCGATTGCAAGTTGACACATAATCTTAATTGGCTGCTTTTCAGTCACAGTTTATACACGTTTTATGAGTCTGACAAAGAACAAAGAAGAGAATAAAAACAGCTTTGTTGAGAATTCAGGTGTATTACTGTAAACTTAGACGTTACTTGTCATAACCTCACCACGTCCAATGAAGGCCAGAGCACGGTCCTACCATTTTTCTCCCTTTGCTACTTATTTTCCACATATATATAAAACTGTTCCTTTTTTTTTCAGCAGATGTCTCTGGCTTAGAGTTATGGTGCTTGTTGATCACTCTTTCCTGTCCTCTCCACCCCCAAACAATCAAAGCAGATGACTGTCCTTCCTGCTCCTGGTTCCAATGGAGGTTTTTCCTCCCGTTAAAAGAAAGATTTTCCTCTCCGCTGTCTCCTCGTGCAGATTCAGATAGAGGATTGATAAAGTGGTTTATATGAAGTTATAAATGCAGATGAAATAATGGATTTATTTTAATTGGAACATAACAGGGCTTCAATGATGTCCTAGTGAGGCCTTTGTTGTGATAAACAAAACTCAACTAAACTGAACAAAATTGAAATATTTTGAATTTAATCGAATTGAACTCAACTAAAAAGAACTGAACTGAGTTGAATTAAAACTGAAGTGAATAGAGCTTAACTCCACTAATTTGAATTTAGTAAAACTGAACTGAATTGAAACACAAGCAAAGAGGAAACCCAAACACAGGACTGTGAAGGTTGAGGCTTACAAACATAAGAAAACTGGCTGCTGGTGATAACAACAACAAACAAAGAGGCCAAACAATGATTTGATGAGGGACAAAGGAAACCAGGCAGATGATATACTGAGGGACTAATGACAAACAAGCAGCACGTGTGACAGGGAGCAGGAAGTAAATGCACCATAATACATGAGGGGAAAACCTGTACAAAATGAAACAGAAAGCCCTACTATACACCTAAAAACCACCAACCAGGCCAGAAATCTGGGTGTAGTGATGGACTCAGACCTAAACTTCAAAAAACACATCAAGGGAATCACAAGTCAGCCTATTATCACCTTAAGAATATATCAAGGGTAAAAGATATGATGTCTCAGCAGGACCTTTCATTCCTTATTTCGACATGGTTATTGGCCAGTGCATCCACCAGAGGGCAGTGCAGAGTTCCAACATCCGTTTCAGACAAAGCAAACATGGAAACGGTGAAGGAGATCATGACAATGTACATTCTCAGAAAGAGACATAAAAAGAGGTAGCGCAGTGGACGGAGGTGGTCTGTGTGGCTATTAAATACATAGCGGTGACTTCTTCTTTGTTTGTTTCACGGCTTGCGTGTCAGCTTTACTGTTCAGCACTGCCCCTGCAGTTTTCAGCGGTACTGCTCCATTTGCGCCATGGGAACGGGTCTGCAAGGGCCCTGAAAATGGACGAAATTACGTACATAAATGATGCGGAAGACAGACAAAATGCTCCGTATCCGTTTTATGTTATGTAATTCCGTCTTTATGGAAAACTTTTTAAAAATTCAATCAAATCTGACCTTATGTGACTATGGGGGAGTGGTGGACTATACATGAGGCCTGAAGATCCAGACTCAAGTTCCTGCACCAGTAAGTAAATTTTATTTTCTTTACTTTTATTTTATTTATTTATTCTCTAGGGTCATGTAAATGTGCTGATTAATGTAAAAATTTTACAATCTAACAAATCTAAGCACAAAAACTGAAAATCTGTGGAAGTACAGTAGAAAAGATTTGCACCACACAATGAAAAAACCAACAACAAAAACATGAACGTGCTCTGAAAAGTCCTTTTCTGTGTGTTTTCTGTGTCATTGTGTTTTTGAAGTTTCATTGTGTGCAGAGCTCAAAATTAACACCCACCAAATGCAGGTTAAATCGTAGTCCACTCATTTTCACAGTTTCGTTACAATAGGGGGCCACCACAGATCAGATTACGCCACTTTCCACCTGAATTTGAAACATTGGCAGGTTTTTAACATGATGCATTCTCAGAAGAGTTTCCACAGAACAAAGTCACATCTTCCTGCAAATTAGAGCTGAAGACAACTGCCTGTGACTTTGATATCCATTGTGATCGGACGGACTCCCCCCCCCACTACCAGCAGTAATCTGTGCTGCGAGTGGATTTATGTAACCCACGGGTCTCTACGCCAAGATTAAATGTGGTCATGTTTAATCCCTACCCCACCCACTCTGAAACATGTCATCTGCTTCATTCACCATATTTTGGTTGAGCACCTTCTAAACTGGTCCGAAGAGGACCAAGGGCACGACGTCAACAACTTATTTCCTTCTGATTTTAAATCAGCATTTATGCATCGATAATCAATGTTGGATGAGGCATTCGAAGAGGCTGGGAAAATAAGCTGCTGGCTCCCTGCAGCATGTGATCATGACATTGTTTGGGGTCAGGGAGAGATCATAGTCATGGTTAAGACTGTTGTTTTTCTGATGAGGAGCGAATAATCCTTTCTATTTAGGAGTCACAATAATAAAATAAAAAGGATTTGGATGTTTAAAAAGTCTATTTTTATAGAAAATCCACGTCACCTGCAATGCAGTTTTAATTACTGCTTTTTCATCTATAATGTCTGTTTTGTTTTTACCTCCCAAATTTTTTTATGAAGAATATCAGCTTATGCCATCAAACGCAAGATTTAATCTCAGTGGTCAGACAGGATGGCCTTGTGGGATCAAATGACGCTCATATACACTCAATTTATCAAGTTCACCAGTTCAGTTGCTTGTTACCACAAATATCTAATCAACCAATCTAGTCATGTAGACATGGTGAAGACGACTTGCTGAAGTTCAAACTGAGCATCAGAATGAGGAAGGAAGGGGATTTATGTGACTTTGAACGTGGCATGGTTCCAACCAAGGTCTGCAGAACAGCATCTCTGACAACACGTCCAACCTTGAAGCAGATGGGCTACAGCAGCAGAAGACCACACATGAAGCCACTCTTCTCAACTGTGTCTTGCTAGTATTAATTGGACCCCCTTTTGCCTTCAGAACTGCCTTAATTCTTCATTGCATTGACATGCTGTACAGTATCTCTACCGTATTTTTGCTGGACAAAGAAGTGACAGAGGCAGGAGGCTCATCTTGCAGCGTTGCTGGACAAATTGGTTCAGGAGGTCTTTTTTTCCCCACAGCCATCAGGCTATTTAACAACCTCCAGCAACACCCGGTTATAGGCATTTTATTTTTATTTATTTATCACTATTTCACACTCACACTTTTATTAATAGTTGGTTCTTACCACATCAGCCTTTTTTTCTATAAAAATAATCCATCTATCCATCCATCCATGAGCATTTTTTTTTAAATAATAAGGCAATGTTTAATTTATCATATTGTAACTATAAAGTCTGTAATAATGGGGAATTGGTGAGTTTCTGCCGGCTGAGCAGCTCACCGTCTTTGTCTTCATTGCATTTCCCTGCATGTGTCATTTTTTGAGTCTGAGCCTAACTAGGCTTCATATGTCAGTTGGCTTCCATCTCAAACTCGATTTGATGATTCATTCACCCTTAGACTGTTAAGAAATGGCTGACTTGTCAACATGTCATGCCGCCATACACAAATGATCCAGAATATCTTGGAAAGACCACCAGACTCTACACAGAAGTGACTTAGAACTGGATAAGAAATGAGATGGAGCATACTCAGAGGTTTTGGCTTCAAGTTTGTGGAACTGCCATGATGTTCATCTCAATGTGCAGGTAATGAAGAGACAGACATCGTTCTTTCCCAGAACATGTGATAAAGATGATCTTTCCTCATCGCCCCCTTTATCAGGTCCACCTTAAAATTACCAGTTGGACCCCTTTTTCCTCCAGAACTTCCTTAATTCTTGGTGGCATAGATCCAATAAGGTGGTGGAAACATTTCTTAGAGGTTTTGCTCCACATCAACATGACAGTCACACACAGCTGCATCCATGATGAGGATTTCCCGTTCAACCACATCCCAAAGCTGCTCTGTTGGACTGAGATCTGGTGACTGTGGAGGCCGTTCGGGACAGTGAACTTATCGTCATGTTGGAGAAAGCAGGTGGAGATGATCTGAGCTTTGTGACATGGTGCATTATCCTGCTGGAGGTAGCATCAGAAGATGCTACACTGTGGTCATAAAGGGATGGACATGGTCAGCAAAACTTAGGTAGGCTGGGATGGTTAAACCAGGCCACGTTGGTATTAAGGGGACCAAAGTGTGCATGGATCTTTGCATTCATGTTGTGTATGGATAATTTTGAACCCAAATGTGAATTTTGCTGTGGAAATCAAGTCATCAGACCAGCCAAGGTTTTCCAATCTTCTTAGAGTTGGTTGTGTATGAAAATCCCAGTAAATCAGCAGTTTCTGAAATACCCAGACCCACTCATCTGGCACCAACAACCACTTTCAAAGTCACTTAAATCCCCTTTCTTCCTCATTCTGATGCCCATATTGACCTTCACCATGTCTACATGACTAAATGTATTATATTGCTGCCATGTGCCTGGCTATGTGTGTTAACAAGCAGTTGAACAGATGTAGGTAAGAAAACAGCCAGTAAGTGAATATGACCCTGCAAGCAGATATAAGCCATGGAGTCATTTCTGGGAAGAGGACAGTATTCTCCATTAATTAATATGCAAAGAACAATAAACATGGCCCTGCTGTCACCTGCTGTTCAAACAACAACATAAAATCCTGCTGCAAACTTCACAGAGCATGACGGCAAAGAGTCCGCAGCCAGGATTAAATTATGTGGTTATTTATTTTCTGGATCAGTAAAATTGAGTGGTAAAGCAACATATAGTGGTGGAAATAAACAAAAACATTAGAGAGTGTGTAGAAGAAAGGGTGAATGTGAGCAGTGTAAGCTGAAGGTGATAGCACATGAACAGAGGGTCGCTGCAGCTCTTTTATACATAAAAAACATTGTGAGCAGGCTGGACACAGTAACACATCGTTGACGTGCCAGTCCAAGTCAAGCAGAGTCAGAGATGAGAAGATGCCCATCAGATCCCAAACCCTTTTCTTTGTATGAAGCTCACAGCCACGGCCACAGTCTGGATTCACTGACTGGATTCCAGCTTTGTTAACTTCTCATTCCAATAGCCGTTTGTTTTTTTTTTTGGTGTTAGCCCTTTAGCTTCACAGACCTTCTACATATTATAATGTAGACGTTTAAATGATGCATTCAGTACGGACCTTACAGACGAGGATCGGTTCATGCACGCATTGCTCACATGTGCTTTAATACAGACCTGAGAAAATTGGATTATTCCTGTAATAGACGCTGAGTAGTGCAGGGCTGACTAACACATCAAGGCATAAATCAAGCAAAGAGGAGGTTTTAAAATGGATAGCAGACTGGTGGGATGAGCCTGAGAAAGGAGGAGGAGGTGGACGACAAGAGGATAATATAAGACCCTCTCAACACTCGCCTCAGGTCTCACAAAATATGTGGGCCGCAAGATCCAAAATACAACCTGACTCACTTCCTTTTTACAACAAAGATGTTGAAAAAATAACCTCCAGCAATGAGGATTCAAACAAACTTTCTGCTCAGTTTGCCTTCAAACTGGTGTGGAATCACTGGTTTTCCAGTTAAATATAAGTTTTAAGTGAGATTTAGAGCAAGTCAAGTCAAGTCAAGTCAAGTTTATTTGTATAGCCCTATATCACAACAAAGTTGTCTCAGAGGACTTTACAGA
>JBAMHW010000024.1:3474308-3484906 GCA_037177495.1 Rhadinocentrus ornatus | reverse complement strand
GGGACATCTCGCGGTATGCCAGGCATATGGGGCTGGGACGTCCATTAAGGAGGACAGCACCAGACTGGGCCAACAGAGCAGGAAGGATTTATTTGTTATTTGTATTTGGAGCCTCATCACTTGAGGACAATTCAGTGACTTATTTTTCCTCTACTAACAGCATCTCAATCTAAAACAAAGCCTCTAATAAAAAGGGATCAGATCAGAATCAACACAGGAGCTGTCTGTGCCCTGCATGACGAGCTAGAAGAGGGGTGGAGTGGTTGTGGTTCTGTTTGTTTTTGTCTGAGATGCTGGCGCTCCAGTCTGACATCCAGCTTTCTAAATGTCGCACGAAACACCTTTACAGAGAAGCTACTTCCCCCTTTTCCTTCCCTGATGTCAGTCACTGCCACCGCCACATGGTGATTTATTTCTAGCTACAAAAGAGAGAGAGAGAGAAAAAAAAAATCAAACACGCAATTTTCAAAGGTCAGACACTCTATATCCATCTTCTGCCAGGATCGATTAGCCATCAGATTCAGTCTTTAAAAAAGCCCGAACTGCAGGCTCTCATATCGAACACCGTTTCCGCGTCCTCACAGATCTGAAAAGTACAAATCACTGCAAATGGAGAGCACGATTTCATTGTTATTATCAAAACCTTTAAAGAATTAGGTAATATTTTTTATTTTTTAAACTGTCAATAAAACCACAGACCAAACCTCACCATGAATCGATTTCTCCAACAAATATGTGGACTGAAAACATGTGGACCCATGCTGAGCTTTTACATCAACCCAGTGCCTCTCACACCATCCACCTACAGCCCTGCTCCACATAGCAGAAGCTGTTCATTCATCCAACCATTGTCTGCCATTTATCCGGAGTCGGGTCGCGGGGGCAGCTGCCTAAGCAGGGAAACCCAGACTTCCCTCTTCCCGGCCACATTCACCAGCTCATCTGGGGGGATCCTAAGATGTTCCCAGGCCAGCCGAGAGATGTAGTCCATCCAGCGTGTCCTGGGTCTTCCCCGGGGCCTCTTTTCGGTGGGACATGCTCGGAACACCTCACCAGGGAGGCGTCCAGGAGGCATCCTGACCAGATGCCCGAGCCACCTCACCTGGTTCCTCTCGATGCGGAGGAGCAGTGACTCTACTCTGAGCCCATCCCAGATCACAGAGCTTCTCACCCTATCTCTAAGGGAGAGTTCAGTTTACCCTGCGGAGAAAACTCATTTCGGCCGCTTGTATTTCGATCTTGTTCTTTCGGTCACTACCCACAGCTTGTGACCATAGGTGAGGGTGGGAACGTAGATCGACCGGTAAATAGAGAGCTTTGCTTTTTTACTTAGTTTCTTCTTCACCACGACAGACCGATGCAGCGTCCGCATTATTACAGATGCCGCACCGATCCGCCTGTCGATCTCCCACTCCATCCTTTCCTCACTCGTGAACAAGACCCCGAGATACGTGAACTCCTCCACTTGGGGCAGGACGTCATTGCCAACCCGGACAAGGCAAGGCACTCCACCCTTTTCCGGCTGAGGACCACGGTCTTGGATTTGGAGGTGCAGATCTTCATCCCAGCCACTTCACACTCGGCTGAAGATCACGGCCCGATGAAGCCAACAGAACCACATCATCCGCAAAGAGCAGAGACACAATCTTGAGGCCACCAAAGCGGATTCCCTCAACAGTCCAGCCCTCACTGGAAGCGATTCAGATTTACTGTCAGCAATGCGGACCAAGCTCTGACACCGGTCGTCCAGGGACCAGACAGCTCGAACAAGGGAGTCCGGCACTCCATACAGGGGGCTCATTTAACAATGATTTATGATCTGAGGGGTTGCTATACGGGTCAAAGCACTCACAATTTCTTTGTAGAATTAAATCAGCATTTGATCAATATTTTCTCAATGATCATTTCCCAAAGGAACATTTTAAATCAAATGAGCACTGGAAAACAATCTCTACTTTTTCAGACCTCTGAACCACCGTCCACATCTTTGATTTCCTCAGTGATGGTAATAAGAGCAGCGCTGTCCTCATTAACAACAGTTTCCCTGGAGATAAAAACAGCCAATTTGAATTTAATGTAATTAATGGGGAATGAAAAGCCTGAAAACTACTGTGGTCACTGAGATGAGACAGAAGCAGCGTGAGGTTTCAGCCACATTGATACATCTGCATATTATTATTCAGCTTATTTCAAATCTGAGTGGCAGCAGGTCAAGAAAGATGGTTTAAATGTGGTGATATCATTCTATTAAGTCTGCAGAACAGCATCTCTGAACACACAACACGTCCAGCCTTAAAGCAGATGGACTACAGCAGCAGAAGACCACGCCGGGTGCCTCCTGTCAACTAAGAACTGGAAACTGAGGCTACAATTAATACACACTCACCGTTGCTGGTCTGATGAGTCGCCATTTCAACATTCAGATTGTAGGATCAGAATTAGGTGGAAACATCATCAAAAGAATGGATCCATCCAGCTATGACCAATTTTTAAGTGGGAGTCAGACATGTTAGCTATTGAGGTCAGAAATGCTTTGGTCAAAGTATTAGGTTGCTCGTGGTTTAATGGTGTGGGGGATATTTTCTTGGCACACTTTGGTCCCCTTAGTACCAACGTGGCCTGGTTTAACCACCACAGCCTACCTGAGTATTGTTGCTGACCATGTCCATCCCTTTATGACCACGGTGTAGCATCTTCTGATGCTACTTCCAGCAGGATAATGCACCATGTCACAAAGCTCAGATAATCTCCACCTGCTTTCTAGAACATGACAATGAGACAAATCTGCAACACCTGTGTGATGCTGACATATCAGTATGGAATCTTTGCCAGCAAGAATTAAAGTGCTTCTGCAGGTAAAAGGGGACCAACCTGGTAGCAGGGAACTAATAAAGTGGTCGGTGAGTGTAGATCATAGATAATCTTTATCACATGTTCTGGAAAAGAACAGTGTTTGTCTCTTCAACCGCGTCTCGTTTTCATTAACTATACAGAATGATGAACATTATAATAGTTGAAGCTAAAATTGACACCATAACTTCTCAGTACTGTATTATGCTCAGCAAGCAGAAGCTCATTAACTTCCCATCATTACAGACCTTATAGATACATTATAATAAATTAAACATTATCTTCTTATTGCCATAGAAAATGCTAATTTTTTGTTATGCCCATGTTTTCCTTAAACCTTGACTAACATGGGGTGGACTCTCTGAGGGAACCTTTGGCAGTGATGTTCCAGGGTAGAGCATTTGTTTGCTAGTTTCTGCACAAAACATGCATACTAATTAGCGGATTTTACATTAATCAGCATTTTGTTCCTCCCCATTTGGTCTTCTCTCTTCTTTTCTTTCCTTCTATCCTTCCTTCACCAGATTTGGAGAGGACACAGTGCAGGTAGAGGTAAAGGGACAGTATTTCTTACAAGATAGAGCTTCTATCCAAGCATGTAACACAGCATAACATGACCAGGGCCAGACTGGAACAAAAAAGTTAGGCCGGTAGTCGTACACTCACCCAGGCCGCCATAATTTATATACTGCACACATATGTTTACGTCCAAGTACGCACACACGCTTGCGCACACACTCAGGCTAATTATCACCAAAGCTTTATATTCTATTTAGATTGACATTCATACACAGCATTAAGCCACCAGTCCAGAGCTTCTCTCTCCTTCTCTCATTAAAAGACTCAACACAACAGTCACAGCAGGACTACACTATTCATCTCATGATATTAAGTTAACACGAAACAACATGACTAAGTAATTTTGTCAGCAAATAATTTAGATGCTAGTTTACCACAAATATAATGTGTTAACATCAATATTCACGGCAACAGTAAACCAATAAGTAGTCAACAGCATCTTCACCTGATGTGATTTAACTAACATTAGAAAATTAAAAAGATAAGAGACTGTCCAACAATGTGTTGGTGTGTGAGTGTGATTGAAAGAGGAATGCTGATGGGATATGAAGCATTACCAGTAGTTGCCTACTGTTGGATGAATTGTTAAAGAAGATGCCCTTTTCAGTTCTTTTCAATCTTTCTTCTTTAAATTAGTTTCTTAAATCTGACTCCAGAGGAGTCAGTGCCTCACCAGCCATGTGAAAATGTTGCACTCGTTCACGTAGACGTGTACACGGGGGCTTGCGATACGACACAAGAAAATTGAAAATTGTTCAATTTCTGTCGCTGTCGCATGGCACTGCAACCAATCAGAGAGGTTTTCGTTGACTGACAAATGAGAGCAGGCTAGACAGTGCCGTCTGCAACCCGTTTCAACATGGAGGAACAGATCATATTAGCTGTGTCGGATTTTCTGATACTTTCTGATAATGTATTTAATAACTATAGACGTGAATAAAAAGGCAGGTTTGTCTTTTTCTGTTGTTCATCAGAGTCAACAGCAAGATTTCCGTCAATTCCAGTAAAATCCGCAGATTTTTCATCCTTCCTGGCTTCTCTGTTACAGACTGTTCTGAAATGTCAAAATTCCCTCCGATATCATAACTAATCACATTCCTTGGAGAAAAGCGATCGGAGAGCGCGATGCGTTACACTGTTGCGGTCTCTGTCGTTGGTCGCCTCCCGTGTGTCGAGCCCATAATGCATAATTAGCAGTGATCTGCCTCCAGTTTTCTTAATCTTTAAAAGATACTTTGGTCCGTGCAAAGACTCAAAGCTTATAAAAGATGTCTGCATAAGCTTTAATCTTTTAAGTGTTGCAGATGTTTTAACCGTGAACAAAATGACTTAACCAGCATTTATGTTATCCAGTCTTGCTGCGTTCCATTGTCGAATGGCATCACTCCCCAGTTGACCACATACATGTTGGAAGATGGGAAACCAGTAGCTTACTGCTGCGCAAGCTAACCAAGCTAAGAATCATCAGCACGACAAGCTTATCGCATTGCACTCTACAAACACCATAGCAATATGTTTGCTGGAGACTGGACTATAAGTGACTGATTTAACATGACACAAACTGACAAGAGATGCCAATTAAGAGTTATTGTTGCAGCTATAACCAATTTTTAAGCGTAAGTCAGCCATGTTGGATGCTGGAGGTCAGAAATGATTTAGTTCCTCCAACTTTCTGAGTAAGATATGACTTAAAATGACGTTCCAATCAGTTTTTCCCCGTGGGAACTCGGAAATTCTTCAAGTTCAGATTGAATAGACCAATAAAACCACTCACATCCTGTAGCTTATTGCAGTTGTCAATTTTGTGAAGCAGCTTTAGAAATCTCACCACCAGCTATGGCTTTTTACTGCAGGCTGACAAAGGCACATTTATAAATACTCACAGGGATGCAGGTCACATAGGTAGGCACTGCTGTAGGCTGTAAGACCATCTGACTTTCATGAATATCCACTTATTTTTAATAAACCAAACTTTTCTAATGCACAACTTGTCCAGTCATGTTAATAGGAACAGAAATGGTGTCATGCTGATTGAGTTTAGAGAATCAAAATGACATTTATCTCCCAACTGCTGCAAATTTAAATTAGAGAAACAGCTGTGGATTAATCCTCTGCTCCAAAAATCCCTAAGAAATACTGTATTAGTTGCTGTTTGAGTTAGCTGCAAGAAACGCTGCATACCCATCTCTTGTAGGATGTTGCAATGCTTAACAAAAAGTAGCTATACATTAGACGGGCTAACATTGTTTTGTCTTGTCCTTTAATATGATTTTAGGTTGCTTTACTCTATTCCCCCTGATGCAAAAAAAAGAATGCAGTAATTTTTTTTGTTTTATAAGCGGTTCAGTTCAGGCAAAACAAGCAAACCGAGTCTGTGATTTTATGGTGGAATTCGGTCTTTTATATGAAGAACAAATATGTCAGATGTTGATGAAGCAGTCATCATAATAATCCCAATACATACATCCACATGGCAACATAGATAGATTAGATAGATTAGGTAGGTAGGTAGGTAGATAGGTAAATAGGTAGATAGATGGAAATCTAACAGCAACACGTGGAAGGATAAAAATCTGGAGCACAGTGGCACCAGATACAGCCTCAGAACTCAGCCATATCTCCAGGGAACAACGCTGTGCACAGAGATCTTTCCTGCAGCTGATGGTTCTTTAGAGGAATTTAGACATGATTCACTTTTTATGTGTTCAAAAGAAAAAAGAAAAAAAAAAGGCTGCAGGTTGATAAGATTTCAAGCTCCGACCTACATAGAAAACCAGCCGTGCCTCTGTAACCTGAGGCAAAATGACATTAAAACCACACTGCCATTCACATTCAAAATATTCATTGTGCTTTTAAAGCAGATTCCTTCAAGTGATGCTCTTGGGCAATCCACAGCACATGCATTGTAATATTACAGCTTTTATTCCCCCTCCTGCATCCCTTTAAGGCTGTATACTGACAAACTGTACCCTGAATCTACATTTACTATAAATAAGCCTCAAGTAAAACTGCTCCTTCCACTCTTAACCTTGCCTTTCTGGTTTTTGATTAAAGTGCATGTTTCCTGCTTTGAAGATCATTGCTAAAAGCCCCATTAATCAGGACACAAGCACACACAAACAGCACACAACCAAGTCTTACCTCCTCGTGAAGTATGGCCTTACACATCGAGTAGTTCCCCTTCAGCGCCCAGGTCCCATTTGCAAGACATTTCCGATAAACATTATCTGTGGCGAGAGAAACACAACACACAAGGTTGTTAGCGAACGATGAGATTTACACTCACCATTATTCTGGCTGAATCAGTTTTTACCTGCAAACCATAAAACACTGTGCAAAAAGTCTGGAGCCACCCCGCATGTCTTTAGATTTTGCTTTCAAGCAGCCAGACGTTGTTGTAATATTTTAAAGTCGTATTAAGCAACAGTTCTTACAAAGTTTTCGTTTTTTTACAGAAACGCATGTGGACCTTTAGTTGATCCATCTACTGTTGGCTGAAGCCTCATTAGAAAAGGTCTCCATGAAAGGGTCCTGAAGAAGCAGGACCCAAGTTATGTCCGATGTCATGCATATGCAGAAAAATGCATTATTTTGCCAAATTGCCAGATTTAAAAGGCTTGAGTACATGTTTTATGCACAAACCTAATTTCCACTCCCATGTTTGGCCTTGAATGGCATCAGACACTGCTCTAATTGGTCATTTACATATCAAGACATCATTTGCATCACAGCTAAACAGGGATGATAACGAAGGCTGTAAAGAACAACAAACTTTTATAAAACTACTTGAAGGAAAAATAAAGGAACTTGTTATTATTACACTTCTGTGATAATAAAGCTGTTACATTGTTGTTCTATAGGATTTATGCTCAATTGCTACCAGAGCATGCATATGTCTCCGGTGCATGGTCTCAGGCGTAAACAACTTTTTAGTTTATACACACTTATGCATTTAGCAAATAAATGTGTATGATTATCATTGTCAACAAGTCTAAGGGAGTGAAGAACCATTCCACATTGAATCAGTGTGGAATCTTCTTAAACAAAACTTCTGAAATTGCTGCACCTATTTCCTGTTTTCCAGGAAATTTTTAAAGCATTGAGGATTGGCTCAAGCCTTATGCACAGTATCATACTGTATGTGCATCCCTGCTCGATCCATAATGGCACTATGACCTTTTCTGTTTTTGAGATTAATAGGGAGAGATATCATTAGAGGCAGTCGTACAAGCTGTGATTTTTCACACGTTTGCTGTCAGGGCAGTCTACCACTTTCAGACTAAGCTCTTGTCATTATCCTTTACATTTAGACCACCTCATTTATCCACAAGTGACCCACGTTAAACCTGAATTTCTCTGACATTTCAGCCTCATTGTGGTGTTTATCTGCTCTCCAAAGCAGCATGGACCCCAAACTAGAGCTCTGACATAATCGAGCTATGAATGGCTGTTTATTTTCAGTCATTTCTACACTTTTCTGGATATATAAACCCAAATAATAGAACAGGTCAAGATGAAAGAGCTAACAAATGATGAGGAAAATTCTGTTTTTCCACGCTGGACAATGGCAAAGGACAGACACTGAATAATCTATAGTGAATTTCACATTTATTACCACGATAAAGAAACTGAAATTAGCCACGGAGGAGCTGGGCCCCAGTAAATGAGGCAATCAAAAGTTCAATAAAGAGACTTCAGAACTTTTTTTAAAGCTGGAGTCTGCAAGACACCAGGCGACCTGCAAAATGTTGAAGAAAGTCCTTTAAAGCACTCAAACTTTTATTTCTAAGCCTCTGAGGTAAATAGAAACATAAAAAAAAAATCATTTGAAAGCTAAAACTTCAACTTGCAAATGGCAGCTTAAAATTACAACCCTAATTCCAAAAAATTTGGGTTAGGGATTCGGTGTAAAATGTAAATAAAAACAGACTGCAATGATTTGCAGCCATCATAAAGTTTTAGGAGGAATGTTGTCCCATTCTGGTCTGATGCAGGATTCTAGCCAGTCCTGGACCTTGGTTGCTGATTTCTGCTTCCATGCTGTTCCATTTGTTTTGTACTGGTGGAAGGTCTGGACTGCAGCTGGCCAGTTCAGCAGCCGGACTCTTCTCCTGTGAAGCCATGCTGTTGTGATGGATGCAGGATGTGGTTCAGCATTGTCTTGCTGAAATCTGCAAGGCTTTTCCTGAAAGATGTTAATGGTAAAGTGTCTCAGTTTTAATATCTAATATGGTGTTTATGTTTTTTTGGTATTAAAATATGTGTTTATAAGATTTGCAAACCATTGTATTCCATTATTTCCATTTTATTTAGCGTCTAACTATATGGAATTGAGGCTGTAAAGCCTTTATGATAATTATTATAAAAAAAAAAAAAATTGTTCCGCACAGTATAAAATGTCACATCAGGCTTATAAAGAGAAGCACACAGACGTCCCTCCCAATTAAAAGAGATATACATTCATATGTTACACCTGGTCTTTAGGGGTTGAGTAGTTCTGGCACAATAAATGTTAGCCAGCTGTGACATCAACAATTCAGAACAGGGTTGAGGGATTATTTAATCCCCAGGTCAGGCTCGCCGTCAGCAGATCAGCAGTGTGAGCACGTCCGCTTAAGTCGGCTACTTGATCGCTCATTCCGCACTGGGACATTTTTCACTGAGGTTTTATAGACAGGTCCGACCTGATCTCCTTTCAGGTCGTCTGCACGGGTCGCCAGGCGCCTTTACTAGTGACAGCGGACCTCTTTTTTTCAGAGGAGATGAAGTTTGTGGAGCGACACAGTAAAAGTTTGAAAGCTGCCAAGATCCAGAAAAAATGGAGACATTCCTGTTTACCTCATGGCATTATGAGACAAGTCTGGCATTTTTTAATGCACCTACTTTGAAGATGAGCTCTTTGGGTGCACAGAAACTCCAAGTGGATGGATAGGATCGAAACAAAGAAACCCACATGTATGCCAGTGTGTGTGTGGATACCTGAAATGAAGGCTGATGACCTTAAATCCATGTTTTAATAACCAGAAATGGTTTGGTAGGAGATAAAATGGGATTGGATTGCCTGAGGACATTAATGTGCAATGAGCTGTGTAAAAAATAGCAGGTTGACAGTGTAAAGGGACTGTCATACCCAATCAAGATTACCTAGCTTGCGATATCCCTAAACCCCAAATGCAATATCCTAGAGAGCTTTAAAATCTGCCTATGGAGAATTATGTCAAAGTCGGAAGTTGAAACTGACGTTATTTTCTGGACTGACTGAATAACACACACATAATTCATAAACTTTATTCCTAACAGGCTTTTAAATGAATATATTTAGGACTGAGCACACAGAAGTTCACAATGAGTGTTTTTGTAAATATTTTTTTTTCTCCGTGGTTAAAACCCAGTTTCCTACATTTTTTCTGTGAACTGAAAATAAAAACTCCATATTTACCATAATTTTCACCTTTTATTAAGTCCACATTTACGTGACTCCGCATGAGTACACAACTTCCCTCGGGGCTCTTGCTCACACATAACGCGATTTGTTATAGTCAAAGCAATAAAGTCACTTTATTTCCCATTTAAGAAACAAAGACAGTTTACAAGTTAAATTTGTAAAAGTGAAGGAAAGAACCAAACAGGGAGTCCACACTGAGGCACCCCAGTCCTGCAGAGCCAGAAGCTTCAAGGTATAAATGCTGCAGCTTTCAAATAAAGCTGCAAGACCTTGAAATACTTCCTGGCACAGGATTGCAGAGTGATTTATGGCTGCTAAAGCTCTCTGGCATATTCCCTAACACTGAACATATATGTAAGCAGGAAATTAAGTGGCTTTGCATTATTTTTTGACATTGTCTGACAGTTTGCATGAGAGCAGTTGAAAGGAGTATTACAGCTGAGGCTAATTAAGATTGATTGAATACTATGGGTGCCATTTTTATTAGCTAGTTATATCACTATTTTTGCTTCTAGCTGCATTGGCTTTGTTGCTGTTATGTTTTTTGAAGGTTTGAAGATGGAACAATATCTCTCTTTATGTATTAAGGGCTGATTTTTGTGCTCGGCTTAGCTTATATATACAGTATTTACACTGCTCAAAAAAATAAGGGAACACTTAAACAACACAATGTAACTCCAAGTCAATCACACTTATGTGAAATCAAACTGTCCACTTAGGAAGC
>JBAMHW010000024.1:3453020-3466199 GCA_037177495.1 Rhadinocentrus ornatus | reverse complement strand
TCCACCCGGTGAAAGTCAGGTTAAGTCAGGTTAACTCTTTCCCTCCACCTCTACTGTCTTTAAGCTAATTATTTCCTTAAGTTCAGCTCTGCACAGACGTGTTAGATAATGAGCCTCTCAGCTAATTCACAGAAATTTTCCCCTAACATCAAACTCCTGATGCTAAACCTTAACTGAATTTTAAAGTGAATGAAATAAACGTGATTGAATGGCTCAGCCCGAACAGAGGCCAAATCTTGAGGTTTTTTGGAAAAAGTCTCGCTTTATTGAATTTACAGGGTGGCACATGCGCTGCAGAGGAAGCGAGATGTCCCCCCCTTTCTCTGTATCAGCACATCGCCCTGAGCCTGTAGCAGCAGCTCTTTATTAACATTCCCCTGCAGTCCTCTCAGGTTGTAAGCCACCGACAGCATCGTAAAGCGTCTTTCGCGTGGGTCACAAGCTCAAGGTCCCTAAACAAAAAAAAAAGTGCTGATTTCATGTGGAGGCTGCTGCCAAACTGGACGTCTGCCAGGAGTTTTAATCATGGACAGACGGGATTGTCTCTGAAGCATCTTAGAAGGCTCACAGTGGATTTTATTGTTTGGAAGGGATGTACAGGATCCAGTGCATATCAGTTTTTAATCTTTATTTGTGATGTGCTATTGTTGTATATGAATATGAGCCAGGTGCTAAATCCTTCCTGGAGCTCTAAGTAGATGTGCATGGAACACAGGCACCGCTCCAGGTTGTTGCTAAATGATCCTCTTTTGATTTCATTTCCAAAAACTATACAGCCCGTCTTAGTAACAAACACGATCGCACACAGAGGGCTGACTCTGTGGCTAAAAATGCAGAACTGAGCAGAAATCTGGCTGTAATTGTACACCCCTCACAAGCAAATATGCTGACCCAAATTTAGTCACAGGGGCTTAGCACTTCAATACGTCGGATCAATGGCTGCAGCCAGGGTAGCGTCTTCCTCCTCTGTGCATTCGAAGCAGGGCTCTAAGTAAAGCCAGCATCGGCTGAGAATAAAAGGATGTCTTATTTGTACTAATTGAGAGCAAACTGCTGTTTTTTGCACCACTGTGGGCAAAACAAACTGTAAAAATCAAAGCTGTTTGCATGTGTGCGCAGGTCCACTCACAGAAGTCGGAATAATAACTAGACAAACAAATTATGATCAAATACAGTCAACACAGTCACTAAAGCTCTACAAGAGGCAGAAAAACATCCAATAGTAAAGATTTAAAACTCTGCTGGGTATGAAAAGACTTCAGTTTCAGGAAATTTCATTTTAAAAAAGGCAAATTGTTTTTTGAGGTTGAATTGAAACGTGTTTTTTGTTCAATAACAGAAACACGCTTCATTTAAGCTTTTGTGTCACCGAATATAGTCTGTTGGGAATTATTACAATGATCTTTAATTAGGATTCTAGCTGCTCTCCAGTCCTGGACCTTGGTTGCTGGAATTCTGCTTCCATGATGCTCCAGGTGTTCTGTACTGGTGAAAGGTCTGGACTGCAGGCAGGCCAGTTCAGCAGCCGGAATCTTCTCCTGTGAAGCCATGCTGTTGTGATGGATGCAGGATGTGGTTCAGCATTGTCTTGCTGAAATCGGCAAGGCCTTCCCTGAAAGGATGGGAGCTGCTCTAAAACCTTCATGTACTTTTCAGCATTGATGGAGCTTCACAGATGTGGAAGCTGCCCAGGCCATAGGCACTAATGCAGCCCCATACCATCAGAGATGCAGCTTTTCACATGTCTAGTGATAACAAGCTGGATGCTCCCTGTCCTCTTTAGTCTGCAGGACACGCCCTCCAAGCTGTCCAGAAAGAATTTCACATTTTCATCCAGTTTTCCACTTAGCCTCAGACTATTTTAACTGAGCTTTGGTCCAGAGAAGACAGCAATGTTTCCCTAACATTTTTGGCTTCTTCTTTGCATGATGAAGTTTCAAGCTGCATTTGTGAATTTCAGGGTGAACTGTGTTCACAGACAGAGACTTCTGGAAGTCTTCCTGAGCTCATACATCGATTTCAAGTAGAGGAGATCATGAGCATCAAGCTTGGACCTTTGGCCTTGTCCTTTGTGTACAGAGATTCCTCCTGATCCCCTGAAACTGTTTTATGATGATGGTGGAATGTTTGCAATTTGCAGTTTTACACTCAGAAACTTTTTCCTGAAATTGTTCCAGTGTTTAGATGCAGTTTGTGACAGAATGGTGAATTTCTGCCCATATTTATATCTCTGTACAAGTTCCATCCTGAAGTCTATTAAACTTTTTTGGCTTCCAATAAAACTGTAAAAGAGTTTAAACAGATTGAAGTTTAAACTGTTTTTGGGATAATTTCTGATTAATTGTAGCTTTTTGTCATTTGGATTTTCTGTGTTTTTGTTCTACTTCCCGTCACAGCTTGCAGAGCTTGTCCACTTGTATTTCCTTTTAAGATTATGTCCCGTCTTGCTTCACACCAGAGGCCTTTGTCACAGAGCAGGATTAGTGGCTTATTGGGGTAACTTCAAGTTCAGCTTGAGATTGTTGGTACCATGCAGCTGGTTCACTTCTTATGGGTTATATCACCACGGCAACAGATGCTGGAAACTAACCTACTACAGGGGAGGTGAGGTTTAAAGACAAAAGCTCCTCCTGATCAATCAGTTCTCTACAGAAAATGAAACAATAAAAATAGCGTGTGAATAACGAGTCTCTCACTCCACATAGGTCAAAGACCGACCTTGACTTTCACTGATCTTTATCTCTATAAGCAATGTGTCATCAGAAGGGAATGCTTTTGTATCCTAAAATTAAGACAAAATAAAGTTATTTTGAAAAGTTACCATTCATTTATAAGATTTCCTGTTTGTGTGTGCAGCATATTAAAACTCATCAAACTGGATTAAATGTTCTCTGTATGACATATAGACATCATAGCTCACTGTTTATTACAACTAGAGTGGCCATTTTATGTAAAAATAAGGCAAAATTTGTAAAAGCAAATGGTCATTAGTGTTTTTTCATCAATAATCAGTTTATTAGGATTATCTCACATGACTTTACCTACTATTATTAAATATAAAGAGTCTGAACAGGCAAATATTATCACTCATGTAAGCTGTAAATTTAAATACTGATCCTGAATGTGGTTGGATTAATCACAAAGTCAGCCTAGTATCACCTTAAGAATGTATCAAGGGTTAAAGGTCTGATGACCTGGAAAAACTAGTCCAGGATTCTATCTTTAGTTGGCTTGATTATCGTAACAGTGTTTTTACAGGTTCTACCTAAAAACACATGTCTGGAACAAACTCCCAAAAAGCCTCATATCAGCTGAAACCATAGACTGTACATAAAAGATGGACGGAGCCTCCGTGATGTCACCCGTAGGTTTCTGAAGAGCTGAGGCTCATTGGGTGGTTCCCACGGTCGCCATCTTGGCAGCGTCACGCGTCTCGTCATTCCCGGAAAATTAAAAAACGGGCATAGAGGTGGAGCTGAGAGGGGAACTGTAAAGATGGGGGTGGATGATTGACACCCATCAAATTCTGAGCTGCCTGTAGCTAAGAGCTAACCGAGCTAAATCGAAGCAAACAGTAGCTAACCAGCTAACGGAGGTAGGCGGGCTAAAGCTAAGGTTGCACTCTCCCTTCTTGCCACGGATATTGGATACCTGTCAATCAAAAGGACCTAATTATGCCAAATTTCAAGATTAAATAACATCCAAATGGATGACTTAGAAAAACATTTACCCCCTCACCCTGTCACCCTGCGATCAAATTGCCTTACTGATGTTGTAATAAAGAGAAGTATTCTGGTCAACTCTCTTGGCATGGTGCCACTGACCCCATGAGCCAGATGTGCAGCTGGCTACAGCTGTGTCTTTTCAACTTGCTGGGATGATTCACATTTACCACAAGCCTTTATTCTCTTCAGTTTTCTGATTTTAATGACTCCAACAATTTCATGTTTTTTAGAGTTATTATCGCATCATGATATTTTATTTTATTAAATATCATCAATCAAACTTCATTTCACTGAATATTCATTTGAATTTTATGCAGAAAAGACACTTTCTGCCCTCTGACACGCTTTACGTCCCTAGTAACAGCAGCAGAACATGTTCTCTGAGTACATTATATGCTGCATTCACTTGTAATTAGGCATTTGAGGTTTACCTAAGAAAAAGTCATATTTTAGCGGTGGTCTATGTCTCCAACCACCATTTTGGCCCCATCTTTGCTGTAGATGCATATTTAAACCCATTATTAAAATGAAGTCAAATCTGTGGATAATTGCAATAATTCTTTTTACATTTTCAGTCTTGATGACATAAATATAAGAATTTCAATGAATCTGACAGGTTCGGATCACTTTTATTTATGTTCTTTATTAGATGAAAGATGCATTAAAGTAGCCAGCATTGCACCTGGCAGAATACGGACTGATGAACCTTAAAGGTGCAGTGTGTAACAAAATCAAAGGTCAATGAGAAAAAAAAAGTTTCTAGATTCTCTAGTTTCTAGAGTTTCTAATGGTGTCTAATCACTTCACTAAAATAACTGTTATGTTTAAATCTCTTAGAATGAATCATTTATATCTACTTGTTGTGGGTTCACATACATGGCAGCTGCCGCCTCTGTGAGGTGAAAACCTGTAAAACTACAGTACTGGCTTTGATTGATTTGGAAAAAGTAATGCCAGAATAGAACCATAGAAGAAGACATTAACGCACTGCAGCCATCCGAATCGTAGACAAATCAAATCATGATGTGCTTAAAGGTTTCCACTCATATCAAAGACAGTTCTTCACCCGTTAAAGGGTTAATAATGTGCAGTCATTTCATAGGCTTATTTATTTACAGTCATTATTCTTTTCTTGTAATCTATCCCTACTTTTTTTTCGAAGCTGTATTGTGAGAAATAGATAAGGATTTGTCACCTGATTCCAACTCCACCTGTTTTACATTAACCACACAGGAAGATCCGCATTGTTTGGGTTATTTGAACCAGATCACGTAAAGATAACCTGGATATGATGATCCTGCTTCGTGGTACAGGCTTCATGTCCTGCGGTGCCTCACAAGCGTCAGTATACATAAAGTTCCAGTTTTCTTTTCTTTTAACCTAATATTTACTTTTATTTTGTAAGAAATAACAATTTGCTCATTCCTGTTATTCCAATGATTTGAAGTTGAATTATACAAAGTGTGAGCAAAAAGGTCAATCAGATTATGGAGAAAAATTTGCTGCATTTCTGTACAAGATAATTAAAAAAAGAAGAGTCCAATTTAAAAAGTATAATTCTGCCTCTACAAGACTGCAGGGCATAGACAGCTTTTGTTGCAAGTAAATATCAATACTCCCCTAATGGTTTTAATGCAGACATTTAGCAATAGCCTGTTAGTGCTTGCTCCTCTTGCAGGAGAAGTTTACCCGACTCTCCTCCATAAGCAAAACTTTTTGCTAACAACTCATAAATATCAAAGTCAGACTGTTTCTGAAAGCAGACAGCAGATGAATCACTGCAACTTCCCAACACCTCTGCTCTGAAACAATTGAGCGTTCAGGTGAGCAGTTGTACCAGTTTTCTGAAGGCATATATAATGCCGCTGCTGCTTGTGGAAAAATCTGATGCTACCTCATTTTCATCAAAAGCCAAACTCACTAGATTCATCCAAAATGGAAACTTGTTGAAGGAAATGATGGCAGGTTTCACGCTGGCTGTGCATTCTGGCTCACAGCTATTTGTTTCTGCAGAACGACACACCTCAAGGGTTTGCAGCGAGCTGCTATGAGACAGTTTGAAGGGAGAAGAATAATCTACTTTCCATATCTGGCTGATTTTAGGATTGTGTGAGAGAAAGCAGCAGGAACGCACACAGCCCTGGACTTCTCATCTCTTCTGTCATCAATGCTTCACATCCAGCACCAACATGCATTCATGAATTGCAATTTAACAGATGCTCTGCAGTGCTCAAGCTCATTCAACGAAAAACACACATAGTATCCCTTGTGAGTGAGCAGGAGGCTGAGTCAGGGGCGAGGGCTCTGCCACCTCGCTGACCACCAGCACTTAAATAAAACTACCCCCCCCCCTCCTTATCCTGATTGGCGCACGCCCTGACAACTCACAGCTACTCAGTGAAATGGGCATCCATATAAACAAACCAGAGCCGCTCCAACACTTTCCAGCACACATAAGAAAATCTACCAGCTTTCCTCTGGGGACCATTGAGGGAAAGTCAAGCTTGGCAACAAATGGTGCAGGAGTTTCCGAGAGGGGCCAAACGTGGGACAACAAAGATAGCTGTTCCAGGCTGAGTCACGGACGGGCGTGCAGCGCCGCGGGCACCTGTCACAGCTCAGCGGCTGAGCAGTCTGGACAACGCCCCCTGGATGCCTGTCATCCCCTGCGTGCATATGTTTGACAACAGGCTCTAATCGACTGTTTTAGAACCAGATATACTGAAGAGCCGGTAATGATTAGCATGTGTTGATCGCTCCAATTAGGCTTATTTTTGTTGTTGTTTTGTTTTTTCTCCCAGGCAAATCTCGGGAGTAAGGTTAAGCAAAAACACTGGGCCTTTTTGGCCTTTTTTTTTTTTATCCTCTCAATAGATGTGATTTTCCAGTTTCTGCCTCCAGAAAGAAATGAGCCAGAATTATTAGCCCAATTCAGATTTTTATGTGTCAATAAGCAGCACAAATCAGACTGGGATTTACTGATAGCTCTGAGCATTACTACAATTAATTATAGACTGAATTTTCTGTTGCTTTTCTTTAATCAAACTAAATCTGTTGCAGTAATTTGCAAAAAAATTAATTCCTGCTTCATCCCTGCTAAACATTTATACTCTCTGGCATCCGGACAGGAATTTTAAGGGGTGTTTCTAAATGCACTCACATTAATTTTGTGTCATTTGTAGTCTAGTAAGGAATTGTCAGACCTGTCATGTCAGAGACAGAGGTTTCTAACATCTGGCGGCTTTTAACAGGGTAATGTTTAACCCCAGGGTGTCCCTCTTAACACCAAAACAACAAACAGCCAAAACCAAAAGTGAAAGATGTTCGAACAGCTCATAAATTTGAAAACTGGATAAAACTCTCATTGTCTCTGCTTCTTTGAGGCATCTTTTATAAGAATATTCAGTGGAGGAAAAGAGATGCTCATGCACATGTGTGTGCAATGAGACTGGCTTAAATCAATCAGACCTATTCTGTTTAGCACTTTTCATCTCGCTATAAGGGATAAACTGTGGAAGAACTGTGAAAACTATATTGTATTTAGATCTAAAAAAACCTCATAAATCCTTTTTGTCTTCATTTTATATTTTCTTTTTTTTATCCCTGCATTTGTTTTTCTGTTGTTTATCTCATGAGCATACTCCCTCTGTTTCCCTAAACAGATTTAATATTTATTTCATCATTATTTTTAAAAGGTGCTTTAAATTGAAACCATTGTACATTTGTTAGGATGTCTTTGTGTCTCTGGTGTTTCTACGTACTTCGCATTTCCCCCACTTATTTCCCATAGTGCATATACAGTATTTCCATGTCTAGATGCATTTCTGCTACATTATGTAAATGAGAGGAGCTGTCTTGTGTTAGTTCAACCAAATCAAAGTTTTAAAATGTGTGTAAACGTGTTATTCTGGATTAAATCTTATGACATCAAAGTTATGATTACCGGACTAACACACAGATAATGTGGTTAATGGTTCTTACTCCAGCATGTAGACCATCAACAAAACCAGACACAAATAAGCCCAGGTTCTCTACATAAACACAAAGCTCCGTTTTTATAAAACCACTCGAGCATAATGCTGAATTCCCAGTAGAGCTGCTGTCAATCACATATTTTTCTGTTTCCGTTTTTAGGCAGCTAAAATATGTCATTAAATTGTGACTGAAAAGCAGCACATTGTGTTTACGTGTCAACTCGGAGTCACTAAAAGTATTTCCAGACTGTTGCTCTGCTACAATTAAATCCTGATTTGATAACCAGTCATCTCATAAACCACCTTTCAGAGAACATGAAAACAACATCTATACTGTGAATTCAGCTACACTCAGTGGCAATGATGATGGTGGTAAACCAGGCCACGTTGTTACTGCGGGGTCTAAGCTGGGCCCACACCACTACACCAACAGCAGCCTGAACCATTGATCCAAGGCAGGGTGGATCTATGTTTTCATGATGTGTCCACCAAATCCGGGGCCTAGCATCTGAATGTGGAGCTGAGATGGAGACTCATCAGACCTGCCTGGTTTAATGAGTCTCAGGATGGTGGTCTAATTAAATGGGCCAATAAAACTAACTTTACTGAGTAGTTAAAATATAAATTTATTTTATCCCTCACACTTTTACAATGCATCAGTTGTGAGAATGAAAGAAGGTGCTTACTAGGAATCGTGACAAAAGCAGAGAATGGACAGTGTAAGATTTTTTAAAATTCTATTCTATTCTATTCTACAGTCATGTGGCAGACGCTTTTATCCAAAGCGACTGACATCTGAGAATAACAACAACACAAGCAAGAATTTAAATAGAGTGCGACATCGTCATTAAGTAGTAGTCAGACTGCTGTGAGTCCAGTTGGACCCAGCTTATGTATAAATGTACATTTAAAAATCAAATTGAGTTTTTTTAAGGGACTTTAATACATTTCAAGGACGAGGCACATAATGCGGTCGATGAGTAAATTCAGATTAAGTGTAAAATTACAGTTTTTACATTTATCACCTTAAATTCTGCACATTAAGGTGATTATTTTTTGTATTGCAAGTTGTCTGAAACTTTATGTTTAAATATGCAAATTACTTCATAATTCACAGTTAATGTTCCTTGGTTTGCTTATGTTGTTTCATATTCTGGGTTTTTGCCATGATCTAGGTTTGTTTTTGGTGTTTAGGGTCACGTTTAGTCCTGTGCGTTTTGGTTCACCTGCTCCGATTAGCTCATTCACCTCACCTGTGCCTTGTTTATCCCTCAGCGTATTTAAGCTGGTTTCAGTTCCTTCTTTGCCAGTCCATTTTTTAAATTTATTTATTTATTTTTTTGTGTGTGCTGCTTCTGTCTACTGTTTTCTGTCTGTTGCTTGCAGTTGAACTCAACTCACCACCTTGCGGGCTAAGTTCTGGATATGTAAGCAGTTTGTTAATCATCTAGTGCCATGCCGTGCCAGAATTTTGGCACCAGAGTCTTTTGCTTTTTGTAAGTTTAGTTTTTGTTATTAAAACTTTAACTTTACCGGTCTGCCTCCTGCCTCTTATGCACATTGGTCCTCACATCCATGGCGTCTTGACAGATTAGCCATTATATAGCCATAAACACACTGGATTAAACCAGGTTCACAGCTCTTTTTTAATTTTGTTCCTATATTAGATTCAAACATTATAACATTGGGGATATTACCTTATTAAAGGTAAACAAGATTCAACATTATTTATTATGTATCATTTAATAACATGCATCATTAATGGAAATTCAGTTTTTGGGGGGCATATTTTTAACCCTCTGAGGCCATCTGTTTCAAATTTGCAACAAATCCCTGGCCTTTGTTTATTTTACTTTAGTTATCTTTTTGCATTTACTTACTCCCATTTGTGTATTGATTTCTATCTTAATATTTATCTTTATATTTTCTCTTATTGAAATCTTTTTGCTATTTTTCCCTAATTTTACCCTGTATTTGTTTTCATATACTATAAATAAATTCAGTCACTAAGGGGTTAAAGGCTTTTTCTCTGGGTATTTGTACCAAGGATAGGACCACTGAAGTTACATGAAGACCAAGTGGCAGCTGGTGGATGAGTCAAAATCATGTGTTAAGTCCTCCATTACCACACTGAATAACTGGTGTGAATGGGTGACATTTCATCAGTGTGTACATCTTGTTTTTGTAATGGGCAGCTGGGAGTGTTGATTTTTTTAAAAGAAAGCTCAAGAAATTTTAGTAAAGCTTTTAATTTAATATATTCTTACTATTAATTTTCTGTCTTTTACTCACATTTATTTTATATGTTAAATCTAGTTTAATTGTTTTCTGATTGTGTTTTACTGATTTATTTACTACTTATTTAACACATCTACATTCTTTACATTACATTATTTTTATAGTATTTTATTCTATATCTTATATTTTTTTATTATTATTATTATTTTATTTTTTTTTAGTTTAGCTTTACAGCTTTTATTTAAACATCTAGTATTTTAGTTTTCTCAGAGCTTTTGGTGAGAGTTAAGTCAGCGGTTTTGGGTAGTTGTCATGTCTTGGCTGTTGTAAATATTACATTATTTGGTCAAATGATCATCAAGTTGGTTCCCTTTGTAAAGGAAAAATCCTCCTTAAAGCAAGAATTTCCTAGTTGTCAGAAGGTTGACGTTTTGATCCTGCAAAAAAAAAGAAAAAGAAAAAAGAAACAAAAGTTTACAAACTGTAAATCTTCTTAGTCTTTACAGCCATCTTATCTTATACATAATTTAATCTTTTTTCTTAATCCAACAGATTGAGGTTGGGATGTCATTAAGTTTGTCTCATGCGTGACAGGCCTTGATGTAACATGTTGGCCTAAAGGCTGCAGGGTTTGGATATCATAGAGCGTTTTCAGTGCGTCTGAGATCAGGTCAGACGCGTCAGTCCCGGAAAAACATGAAAGGAAAATGGGTTTACAGGTTTGCTGACATCATTAGGAGCTTTTTCAAATGTCAGATGGTAACAAATGAGGCGTGATGCCATCTGATCAGCATCACTAAGCAGATGCAGGCATTTTATTTAAAAAGGGAAAAGAAGATGAGGAAGGAAAGGAAAAAAAGAACCCAAACTAAATCACCACTAGTACAAATCTAGAACCAGGGCCTCATGAGGCCTGGATCTGAGGAAGTAAAGCCTGAAGACGTTTCAACTAGCGATCGATGAAATAAGGGATTGAACCCCCAACCCTGCGTTAGTTGGCATCCACTCTTCCTTAGTCCTACACCTGTGACTAGATAAGTGACGTGCGGTGAGGTTCATGGCTGGTGAGGCACTGACTTATCTGGAGTCAGATTTACAATTGTAAGAACTGAAAAAAGCATCTTATTTCAACATTCATCCAACAGCATGAAACTACTGGTAATGCTTCATATCCCATCAGCATTCCTCTTAATTACACTCTTACACACACACACTGTTGCCAACTCCTCAGTAAGAAAAGTAGCTATTGGCTGTCCTAAAAGTTGCTAATAGTTGCTAAATTATGTCATCATCTAATTTGCGCAATAGCATGGTACATGTCATAGGAAGGGAAAAAACAGACAAAAAAGACAACCTAAAAATGATTAAAAAGAAGACAAAAATAATAAAAAAAAAATATATATATTTTTGGTTAATATTTTCTTTTTTTTTTTTTGTAGCTTAATTTTATTGAGTGTAGGTTCTTTTTTAATTACGAGTCTGCAACATTTCAGAAAACTTTCAACTTTCTAAATGTTTTCCTCCACACTCTTCATTAATAGGCAATAATATCTGACGGTAAACCAGCGCGGGATCATCCAGCGGCAGCTTTGTACGTTTAATTTTCAGCCTGGTCATGAAACAGAGGTAATCATCTCCAGCTCTGAATGCTGCTGGGAGCTGCTGCTGCTGAGGACAAAGCCTCTTCTGATTGCTTTTTGACAGGGTAGGGGTCTGTGCAGCACCCATTAAGAAGAATAAACTATGTTCATTCACGTCAGTTTTCCAAAAGTCTCCAATAGTACCAGAAAAAGTCACTAGATTTGTCACTAGTTCCTTTTTTTTTTTTTTTAAGTCGCTATAAAGGTCTGAAAACTTGCTTAATATAGTGACAAAGTCGCTAAATTGGCAACACTGCACACACCGTGTTGGTGTGTGAGTGAGTTTGCCTCACCTGCTGACTTTTCTCTGCACTTTTATTGTACGATAAACAGGAATAATTCTCTCACAAATACTTTAAAGACGTTACACAGACTGTAGAGAGTCATGGCGTATCACAACTATTTCTGTAAAGTTCATATTGGCGGAACAGAAACAGGCACGCGTCATGCAACCCAGTTTGTATTGGATCGTGCAGTCAGGGGTTTCTGCTCAGTATTTGATCGGGAAATACTCAAAATCGGTGATTTTTACTTAATAAAATATCAAAAACATGTAGAGTCATACTGAAAATGCATTTTAACAGATCAATGGAAAATAATAATACTTTTTTTAATATAGGCTACTTATTGTCTTTTTTATCATTACAGGTGAGGCACTGCCTCACCTGCCTTTCCTGACCACACGTCGCTGGACTAGATTCAGCGCATTAATGGGTCGCCTTTTACCCTGAACAGCAGAGAGCTAACACACTGCACAATGGCCTCATTAGTTATTAAATATCAGTAAAAAAAAAAAAAAAGGTTTTCTATTCGATCGGTCGGAATTACTGCTGGGCAGCGATTACTATTTTTAACACTAAAAACAAACGAGCTGCTGCATTGTAACAACATTCTCTTTACACAGAATCCGTTCAAATATTGATTGTAAATCTTAAGTTATTCTTAATGATATAAAACTAAACATGAATAACAAAGAAGGGGGGAAATTTTAGGATTTATTTATTAAAAGGTATCAAGTCAGCAGAATGAACTTCAAAGCTGTGTGAAACTGCCTTCCTCGTAAACACAATAACAGCCACCAGGAGCATTTCCCTGCTGGAACAGACAAAAAGCAGGAATAGAATCTCAGCATTTCTAAAATGTGAAAGAAATTAATTAATAAATTTTTAAAACTTAAAACATGAAAATAAAAAGAAATGCTATAAAAAGAAAGAAATGTAGGGCTCCACACTGGACCCGTTTCAGTTCGACTACCGGCCTTGCCACAGGTCTTGTCTCACCTGGAGTCCCCTGGTAGCACTGTTACAGTCCTGTTCTTTGACTTCTCCAGTGCTTTCAACACCATCCAGCCATTACTGCTGCAGGGGAAGCTGGAGAAGGCTGGCATGGACCAACAGCTGGTTGCATGGACCATCTACTTCACTAACAGACCACAGCACATGAGGATGGCTGTGAATCAGATGTGGTAGTCTGCAGCATGAAGGTCCCCCCAGGGACCTGTTCCTGTTCACATTGTACACCTCGGGGTTCGGGTGGGGGGGGGGGGGGGGGGGGGGGGGGGGGGGGGGGGGGGGGGGGGGGGGGGGGGGGGGGGGGGGGGGG
>JBAMHW010000024.1:3423181-3439046 GCA_037177495.1 Rhadinocentrus ornatus | reverse complement strand
ATAGGCACTAATGCAGCCCCATACCATCAGAGATGCAGCTTTTCACCTGTCCACTGATAACAAGCTGGATGCTCCCTGTCCTCTTTAGTCTGCAGGACACGGAAACCATGCTTTCTATAAAAACTTAGTCCACCTGATTCTCTTAATCTTTTGAAGATCTTGTAGCTGGTTGCATCTTTAAAGTCTGTTAAAAAACATTTTCCTGAAATTATTCCCCAATTTTCAGACACAGTTTGTTAGTGAATCTCACATTAATAATCCTCTGTCCATCTTTCCATCTAAGAGACTGTGCTTCTCTGAAATGCTCCTTATACCCAGTCATGTTACTGACATGTTGCCAGTTGATTAGTTGTTAAAGACTCCTCCAGTTGTTTTTTTATTCGCACCAAAAGCCCTTTGTTGCCGCTTCTCCAACATTTTACAGATGTTTTGCTGCCATCGAATTCAAAATGAGCTAAATTTTTTCCATGAAATGGTGAAATGTTTCAGTTTCAGCATCTGAAATGTTATTTATGTTCTGTTGGGAATAAAATATGGATTTATGAGATTTATAAATTTGTGTATTCTCCTTTTGGAATTGAGGTTGTATTTTTTACACAGGTGGATTATGTTCTTCAATCTACTTCATGTTAAATGTGTTTTGAATACTTAAATAAAAATAGCTCAATGGAAAATCTGGTTAAAGAGAGACAGGACTTAGGAAAAAACAACAGTGCTGCAGTGAGGTTCTGCAGTGGTCAGACTAAAGTTGCTCAATCGAAGGACTAAAAACTAAATACAACTATAAAACTTCTAGTCATATATACAATATCTTGAGTAAATCTACACCAACATATGTGCTCTACAAATTAGGCCCATATCAACGTGAATATACTATAAAATTATGAATATGAACACAAATAAATGTCTTTTTTTAATCATGACTGCTGTTGCTCTTATAATTTTAACCATTTAAATTTTAAGCTACTGGATATTTTCCTCTTATTTTCTTCCTGTTTTGTGTTTTCCTTACATGTGGTGCTGTAATATTGGGAGGATCCTTCAAAATATTTTTGAGATCTGTCTTTCTAATTCACTCTTAAACGTTAAATTTTATAGCTGAAGGACTGGAGGGACGTGACCGGGACGAGACTGTTTAGCTGCATTGGAACAGAAATAAAATGCCGAGCTGATGCCAAAGGGTCTGTTTTTCCGCTCATATTTAGCATGATTTTAAAATCTGGGCTCCATTTTCTGTATTTCAGTTTTGTCTTTGTTGATGATTAACACAAACCACCATAAACATTTTTAAAGGAAGACAAGTCAATCTCTCCATGACTTCAAGCCAAAGCAAAGCATGGATTCTCTGTCCAGCCTGAATGAACAGCCATGAACTGTGCCGCTTTTCTACAGCCTGTGCGATTCATGCCACCATGCGGCCCAGTGATTGTACAAACTGATCTCTTAAGAGCAGGTATCCCCTTAACTTAGTCTCTGTAACTGGTCCAAGATATTCTCAGCCAGGATGGCACCCTAAGGTTTGTTTTTGCACTTCTAATGTTACAGGGTTTGTGTAAAAAGCTTAATATGATCACACGGACACCTTGCCTCTTAGTGGCAGCAGTTGACAAAGAAACAAATGGAGTGGAAACTAATTAGCTACAGCCTGTTCAGCCTGTAACTTCTTCACATTACTCAGGGACTATTTTGGTTCATGCTTGTCAAGCACTCTTATGGGCTCGACACACTGGAGACGACGTCGTTCCTTCTCCATCATTTTCTATGTAGCTTACGCGATGAGGCGGAAATCGCTGCCCTCCTCCAGCCAAGCGACAGGCGACATTTGTGCATGTGAAATGATGTGCTAGTTCATGTAGACGTGCACATGGGGGCTTGCAAAGCCACGCAAGTAAGTAGAAAAATGTTTCATTTTTGTCGCTGTTGCATTGCACAACAACCAATTAGCAAGGGGCTTCACTGACTGACCAATGAGCTGAGAGCAGGCTAGACAGCGCAGTCTGCAAACACTTTCAACATGGTGGAACAGATCATTTTAGCTCGCTTAAAAAGCTGACTTTCCCAGACTTCACGCAAAGATTAGAGATGTAAAAAGCCAGGGTGAATTTTTCCCGTGTGTTCGCTTTCACCTTAGTCGCGATGAGTTTCGCCTGTCGCAGTCATTGGTCGTCCCCCACGTGTCAAGCCCCTTATGGGCAAGACACACGTGAGGTGACCAACGACAGCGACAGGCGAAACTCATGGCAACCCGGTGAACCGAACACACAGGACACAACAAACGACAGTGGCAGTGTTGCGCATCGTGTTCTCCAAGAAATGCGATTGCTTATGATATTGAAGGAAATTAGGACATTTTAAAAGCAGTCCGTGACAGACAAGGCGTGAAGGATGAAGTCAGAAGATTTTGCTCGAATCGAAATCTTGCTGTTGACTCTACTGCAAAAAGAAAGACAACCCTGGGTTCATCCTATTTTACAAACTAGGAAACAGCATGGTGAATATCATCATTTGATGGCGGACCTCAAGGCAGATCCAGATAAATTCAGAACCTTCGTTTGGACAAATTCACCACAACTGCCTTTTATTTACATCTCTATAATCTTTGTATGAAGCATCGTAAAGTTTGTGGAAGTCAGGCACAGCTAAAAATGATCCGTTTCTCCGTGTTAAAGTGTTTCAGACCGTCTAGCCTTCTCTCAGCTCATTGGTCAGTCCACGAAGCCCCTAACTGATTGGTTGCAGTGCCATGCGACAGCGACAAAAATAGAACATGTTTCTATTTTCTTGTGTTGCGTCGCAAGCCCCGTGTGCACGTCTACGTACACGAGCGCAACATTTCACATGCACGAATGTCGCCTGTCGCTTGGCTGGAGGAGGACAGCGATTTTCCCCTCATTGCGCAAGTTCCATAGAAAATGATGAAGGAGCGACGTCGCCTCCCGTGTGTCCAGCCCATGACACTTAGGCCAATCCTTTTCAACGCCTTCAACACTGTCCAGCATCTCAGTCGGAAGAGCTGAAGTGTTTCTTGTAAATCCCAACTAAAATATTTCACGTCTTCACTGTCAGATGAAGTCGTGTCATTTTCATTTTTTAAAATGATCATCTTAAATAAACCCTTACATTAACCCATAACATGTGACCATATTCATGAACTACGATGATTGTAATACAGTGATTAAAATTAATCAAATGAAATGAGAATTTTCAAACTTTAAGGCCATAGTGAATGATGAATAAGTCTACTGTACGGCAGTAAACACAACATATCAGCATCACATACCAACAGCCAAGCATGGTGGAGAGGGAAGTATCATTAGGTCTTGTTGTGCAGTTACAGGAGCTGGATAACTTATAATCATTGAGTGAACCATAAACTCCTCTGTTTGCCAAATTATTCCAGAGGCCGTCTGTCTGACAGCTAAAGCTTGGATGAAGACGATCCCAAGCACAGCAGCAGATCTACAAGCAAATACAATGACAATATATAAAAACATAGGATTCTAACCATCAATATTCAGATAACTGTTGCAGAGTTTATTTTGTTGTTCGTGCATAGACAGAAATAACTATTAAAGCTGTGGTGTTGACATTTAAATGGATTAGACAATTTGAATGACAAACCTTTTAACTAATACATAGATGGTTAAATTTAACTCAAAATGGGCTTTAATAAAAAATACTACTCTACTACTTTTACTCTAAAGTTGGCTGTCTGTTGCTGTAAGTTATTAATCTTTGGAGATATATACTACGTGATCTAAAATAAACTCTGAATTTTAAAAAAAAACACCTTTGTTCTTCTAGAAAATGATTCAATCATCAGACATGAACAAGTAAACAAAGTTCAGGCCTCCTATTTTAAACCTCAACTATTACCAGAAATATGCTGACAAAATTCTTAATAACAAAAAAGAATGAGAAAACGTCGTAAATTTCATGACGCACTGAAATAAACACGTCATCGAAAATCTTGTTTTCACTTCAGCCAGACTGAATATATAGATGTTGATTTTCTCACTGGAAAAATGTTAATTCAGTCAGTTTCAGAAATAAATTTATTATTAAAGGGTCCATGGAATGTTTTCCCATGTTTTTTGGCTTATCTGGAATGTTAAAACAATGTATTATCATATTAATCAAAGCAGGTGATATGCAGTACAAGGAAATCATTTGGACACATCTACCCATTAATTTAGAAAAAGTAGACGTCTCCCAGCTAGAGCGAATATTTTATTCACCACAACCATTTTAAAAGCAGTTGCACTGCAACAAACAACACTTTACTTTTCCAGGGTGGAACTGGATGAGTATTTACCAACAAGCTGCGAGGGTTTGACTGACTTGGAGCTGAATTAAACCCCACTGAATCATTGGGGGATATCAAAGAATTTACTCAACATGGACAGCAGAGTTGGTAGAAAACAGCTGATTGTAAAATCAAATTAAATTTTATTTATATAGCACTTTTCATGTACAAAGCAACACAAAGTGCTGTACATAATAAAAACAAATTATGCATATTAAAAACAAAACTTTAAAGTTTTCACACATCAAAGAATGGAGCAAAGAATAAAAAGGCACAATTCTACACAAACTCACACTCATACAAACAAAGTGCGTGTACACTCCCCAAACCCGGCCATACCACATTCTGTACAAACATGAACTCCCATCACTAATAACTGTCCCTGAAAAAATAATAAAATAATGAAAAAATCTGGCTCGACGCTGCTGTGAGGAAACGATATCTTGGGGATCCAGTCACAGCGGAAGCCAGCCCACCCATGACAACAGAGGGCGCCACCACAGGAACCACTCAGGTGAGGACAGGCCGGGGTCCACACCACAGCCCCAGGGCTGCAGTGCAGGACCCCCAGCCACCCAGACAAGGGCAGTCACCATGGCAACAACCCTGCAGACAGAGCAGGCAGTGCTACCGGTGTGAAGGATCCCCAGGAGGAAAACACCGGAGTAATAAATACACTTATAAACAATAAGAACTGAATAAAAGTGACAAGAATAAAAATACAGATAAGGGAGTTCAGGAAAAAAATAAAATAAAATAAAATCTGTACTTGGGAAGAAAAATGAAGCAATAAAATAAACAGTCAAACAATAAAACAGAAAGCCACATAAATAGGTGGTAAAACTAATAAAGAATATATGATTTAATTAAACAAAACCAAAAAATTCAGCTATAAGCTAAACTAAAAAGAAAGGTCTTGAGTCTTGTCAGCTTTATTCATCCAGGAAAGTTTAACATTTACCAAGTTAGCCGCATTATTTCAGTAAGTTGATGTTTGCTGTGACCAAACACAAAGTAAAGCCTTGACTAATGATAATGGAAATAGTCATACACTTAGTTATATGAAAGCGTTACTAAATGATGACGCAGTTCCATTCTTCCACCTACTCACCAAGTTATATTAAATCTTTTAAAGATTTTTTGTTGTCAAGACCTTTTCTGAATAATATTAACATGGAAGAAAAGTATTCCAGCTTTGTCTGCTTTCCAATAACGTGCAGTTTTCAGCTCCAAATGAAGAACATGAGACCTTGAATGAAAATAATGGATTAACGCGTCATTACTGAAGTCAAGCCAAAGCATCTCAGGGTGCAGTTTATAGCTCAAAAATCATCAAAACTTTGTGCTTTAATTCCTTCTTCTGCTGTCTCCTCTTAGAGAAACCACAATAATGATTAATTAACCGATGCTTCAAGCAGGCATAATTCATTATTCTTCTCTTTCATTCATGTCTGAAAATGCACGCGTCATCATCCTGCATGGAGAGCTTTCAGCTTCATTCAGCAACACTTTCTCAGCCACTGACCTTCACTAGTGAAGTCAGCTGATGGGCATCTTTTTTAGGGTTTTAGGTCACGCTCGAGTGGCGATTGCTTTAATCCTGAAGGTGAAACAAACCTCGCAGTGTCAAATTACTGCTGAGCTCCGGCTGAATTACAGCCTGGCTCATGTTCTCTCTCAAGTGGGTCCTTCGAGTCCTGTGGGGTGTTTGAAATTAAAATATCCAAGTCAAACATTGGCTTTTATCTCTTACATTTAGCTAATTGTGTTTACTGTATGTCTGCATTACCTTCAGAGAGCTGCGGCGTCCTACATACAAACGCAACACTGACTGTTAAAGATTTTAAGGACTGCTGGATGATCGGTGATATCAAAGCAATTTATATGCATAAGATTCACATTTTCTAAATAGAAACATTAAATAAACATGAATCTGGGTAACGATAGAAGTTTTAAATAAAATTGAGTAAAATGGTTTAAAAGTAGCACAGCCCTTGATTTTGAATTCTGTGCTCTTTAACCATCAACTCCAACAAAGTGGGTTACTCTTCTCCACTGCTTTGTTTTTAGGAGGTTCTTTAGTTGCTTTTAGCCTTTACATTTCCTTTGCAGCAATTTTGATTATTTGTAATTTTTCTTTAGACTCTTTTTGTTAATTCTCTCTATTTTTTCTTCTCCCTAATGTGCAAAAACCTAGAATAAGCCAGTCCTGAAACAAGCTCAATAGAATAGATCACAGCTTGTAGGGACAGTAATTTAACACAGCAATTTTTTGCTTTTTCTGTCTGTGTGGGCAACATAATTGTTGAATCACTGAAAGAATCCAGCAAACCAAAGCTTTTTACTCTTTTCTTTTCAGTAAAATTGTGTGACTGCTGAGATAAAAGTCCTTGGTAAAGAGAACAGCACTCTAAGCTGCTTTTTAGTGTTTTTAGTAATAATGTGATCAAAATAAAGAATCCCAGCTCAAATTATGTCAAGAACGATCACTTCACAGGTAACTATTTTACACTGTCACTGTCCAGTCTTGTTATAATGCCACAAGTCCTCAGGTATTTGAGAAATTTAAAATCCAAAGAGACAGATCCACAGTCACACAGCAGTGATCATAATGAATGTAGATTTCTCATAAGAAAAATCTGTTGCTATGTTACGTTTTCAGGAAACTACAATGTCAACATTCCTTATGTGGCTACATTTGTGTAGCCACATGCGTGTGTGTGACAAATTTAGCTGTTTTTCCAAAGTACATCCACTGTTGGGAGGCTGTGGATATAGGAAAAAGTACAACACAAATCCAGCTTCTAACTGTCTCTGTGGGAGATGATCATGTACATAAGTACAGCTGAATTCGCTTCGCAGACTTTATTTTTCTTGCACGGTAATTTTATTACGTGACCCTGCAGTTATGAGACGAAAGCCAAAATGTGCCAGTGCTTTCAGCCTCTTCTTCATGGGCTGCTTTTCAGTTTCTGACACTTCTGATGCACAGAAACATAAAAATATGTGAATGTGAGCTTTAATTTAATGTTTTCTGTCAGAATATAATATAAACATGCAATCTAAAAGGGCCAGCTCAGAACATAGCACAATCATTCCTGGTGGAATGTTTTTACTAAGGAATGTAGATACGATGCTTAAATCTGGTTTCCAGAAACATAACGTGACCTCATAATTCAGGGGTGAAAGCATGGATTTTTCTGCATTATTGCACATCTTTTGATTAGTGCAGCAGGAAATTCAATCACACAGGAGAATAATATCAGAGTTGGAAAAGTACAAGAAGTTATGAAACTGTAAAAGGCAAATACACCAGGATTCGACCCTCCTTCATTGCTATGACGGCATTTCTGTGCATGTCAGAGCAAAGAGGAGAACTGTGCTTTTTTCTTTGCAATGTAAAGGAAATCTGAAAGGACTCTTTAGCTGTTCGAACAACGGTGGAAAACTTCAACTGTGGGAAAAAAAGTGACTGCAAAGAAATCAGACCTGTATTTCGTGATGATTGTCCCTGTGAAAGTGGCGGGGAAGCAGTGGTTGAGACCTTTACACACCGCCCTGAGTGCAATTTGTTACTAAACGACCTGCTTCAGTAAAATACTTGATGTGTTACATACCTCCATGTAGTTATTTTAAACAGTTTTTTTTGCATGCTAATAATTACATCTTTTTTCAAAGACCATTTACTTGATCTGGTTGTTTGCATCAGTTTATTTTTGACCTTAATTATGACACTAACATTAGTGTCAGTAAAATCCAATTACTGAGGTTAGACACACTATTTGGTTGTGACATTTTCTAAATTAAGGTTAATTTTTTGATAGAAATAAGTTGTGAAATCACTGTTATTTGATTTTTGACCTGAGGTCAGACCTGGTTTTATTCTGAGAAGACCTGTGAAGACGCTTCACTCTCACTCTTGACACTGGAAATTGGAAATTTTCTACGGATTGAAAACAAACTGAGGTAGAAATATTTAAGATACTGACAGAAAATAAATAGCTGATGTCATAATGCTGCCCCAGACTTAATTTATCTTAATAGTAATAGTTTGACTGAATGAATGGTAGAACCAGGACATGATGTTAACAACCTCATAATTTAAGTTAAGGACAGTTTTATAAGCAGAGGGAGAATGAATGACAAGCATTTTTAAAATGATCATTAAGTTTCAGCTAAGCTTTCAAGTGGTACAGGGAAAAAGTAAAAGCAGATACCACAAAAAATGCTTTTATGCTCCATTGTACCTGCTTTTTGGATAATTATCTGAAGAGTAACTGCTGCTCATACAAGCCCTTTCACTTGTCCAGTTGCAACAGGTTTCTGTTTACTTGTCCTGGTTCACAAGCCGTTCATTGTTTACCCCCATGAGACCAGCGCTGCTTTTAAACGTCCATCTGTAAACTATAAAATTCAGTCAGTAGCAGTAATTTAATTCTAAGACTAAACTAGAAAACCTTGGACTGTGTGAATAAAAGATACGAGAGTATGGTGCATTATAACTCATTATCTAATGAGAGTAATAATGCCTAATATGACACCTAATATAAACCTTAAAGAAAACCTTTTCTATGAATGCAGTATGTTCAATGCTAAAGAGGAAAAAAAGAAAGAAAGAAAAAACAGCGCTGGATAAGTGTATGTGTGTGTTGTCTTTTTTTTCTATTAATGAACAGAACTGGACCCAGTACAGGGACTTTCAGGGTTAATGGCTAATCTAACATCTGGCAACAGGGGAAACAGTTGAGAAAAGGTCACTTGGCAAATACTTGCGTATTTACAGAGACGTAAAATAAATATGTAAACAAATGAACTGCAGCAGGTCTGAGAAAAAGCATGGAAAAAAAACACTACTTGTGTGTCCTTAGTGCAGTACATGGAAAAACTACAGAAAACCGGACGTGTATGAATCCTTTTTCCATGAAAAATCACAGCATGCTCATAAAATAACAGCACAAATAGTGTACAGCAGGGCTAGACTCAGATCAATGGGCCATTGTGCAGAACTTGACAACAAGCTGTAGGATCCATTTCATTTGAATCAGGTGTGTTGAAGCTGGGACACATTTAAAAACCTGCATGACAGTGGCCCTTGAGGGCTGGGTTTTAATAGCCCTGGTGTACAGGCATACTAGGAGCATAGTGTTCTGGTGCTTTGACATTCAGTAGCTAAAATCCAAAGCTATGTGAATCCATAGCTATATAAATACAACTGAATTGAATTTAATTAAATTTAATTAAATTGGTGAACAGGATTTGTGGAAGTGAAATATCCAAGATTAGCTGGATCTATAGCCAGATTAGTTAACTATTTCTCAGGCTCAATATGGCCTACAACCATTAACACACATTTGTATGGCAAATGGTAATGTTATTACTTTGGCATGTCGGAAACTAACGTCTTTAAATGTATTTGTGTGTTGCTAGCTGCTAGATGTGTAAATAATCAATAAATAATTAATAAATAATCAAATAATACCAAGTTTAACTACTCAACATCAAGTCAACCCTTTAACTTTAACTACATGCTCATGTTAGCATGCTAGAAATGCTGAAAGATAAGTAAGCTAAGCTAAGATTTCACAAGCTCTGGTCTTATTTTAGCATGTTAAAAATTGCTTATTGGCATTAGCTAAAATGTGGTAAATTTCATGTATATATATTTTTGTAGATCACAATCTTAAGTCTTGGAAAAGAAAATGTCTTCCCTCTCCTCCTCGGTTCTCATAGTATTTTAGCTCCCCCAGAAATTTAAATATCTAAATGAACATGATACATGCTAAGTTAAAACACTGATGCTAAGCAGATGCTCATAGTCTTCGTTTAGCATATTAGCAGGTCAAAATATACTTTTTGGCTTGAAGTAAGGAGTCAGTGTCTTATTTGTCAGATCAGACAAACTAAAGACATCATCCCAGGGATATTTGCATATTAGCATCAACTTTCTTCAAGAAAGACAGCTGTCACTAACATCTTTCAATTGAGTCGATCAATTAGCCTCTATTCTATCAGAGTGTCTTTCAACAGGAGGAAAACCACTACCAGAAGAATCATTCAAGAGTACTAGTAAATCTTCCTCTTTTAGATTAAATCATAATTCTGGTTCAATACAACTGGAGCAATCCGAGTCACCCAGCAACTGTTTTCTGACATTGTCCACTTAAGCTCCAGATTAACCACAGCAATGATAGTTCCCCATTAGCGTAAAAATTATATTAACTGACACAAAGCAATATCTAATTCTTACTGGATCTCTAAACTTTTTTATTATACAAAGAAACTAGATGTGACCCCAAATTGCTCTTGATGGGTCGTGGCGTGGCCTTGCATGGCAGCTTCTGCCATCAGTGCGTGAATGGGTGAATGTGATGTATAATGTACAGCGCTTTGGATAAAAGCTCTATATAAATACGGGCCATTTATATGCTTTTATTTGCTGAGATGATAAAAAAAACTAAATATTTGACCATAATTATGTCTAGCTCTTAATATGTCTTACTTACATTTTTATTGTATAAAATACTGTTGATTGCTGAGAATTTATTTTTAATCACTGTATTTTTTATATAAAGCACCCTTAATCACCTTGTTGATTTCTGGTCATAAAGATAAATAGCATTTGACTCTTGGGCTACAATTACAGGACGCAAATTAAGAGAACTGAGAAGCCAGTGGGAGTTATCTAAGCTGAAGTTATCTGCTCTCCTCAATAGATTAATTGACCCTGTACATCAGCTCTCTATATGGTGCTTAATGCACTTGACATGAAGGTTGTAATACATGCTTCATATTTATGGCTGATTTTACAACAGAAGTGCTGACCATGGCCAACATTTTAGTCCCATCTGGTGGCTTGCTAGCCTCAGCATGCTAGTGCCGTCATCAACCTGGTGCAGGGATTCCTGAACTGGAAGAAATCAGCTCTAGCTTATGAATGACCTTGATAAAGACCATTCCAGCTTCTCAATAGTCTTCATTTAGTCATTAAACCTGCTCTATGTATTGTTCAGTGACTTTACTGGCAGTGACCAAACCTCTCTTCAAATCCAGCCTTCATTTTTGATGTTTACAAACTTGTAATATTTCCTGACTATCGTATACACAAACAACTCTAATGTGCTGACAAAACCTGTTCATGATGACACACACACATTCACACACACAGATAAAAGGTGAAAACAGCATCGCTGTCACAGCTGGTAAATGTACACATGAAATATTTATCACATCGTTTTGAGAGGAGAGTCTTTCTCGGAGAGGATGAGGTGTAATTTATAGATATGATTCAAAATGCTGAATTATGTTAGTTTGACTTCAGAGTAAAAATTTCTCAAGGACAACTTCAAGAAAGTTCAGGACTGTCACAGTTTCCAGTCTGGCTCCATGCCTTATTTGGTCACGTTTCCTGTCACAATACTGTTCACAACAATCTGCCAGTAATTAACCAAACCAGTTTCACCTGTCCCTCTCACTTGAATGTCAACCTCAGTTCCTTACCTGCACCTGAATACTGATCGGATCCTAAACCTGATCTCTGCCTCTGCACCCCCTGGTATTGTGAGTTCTGATAGTTGACCCATTCCTGACTAAGTAAGTGACTCTTTCTGTGTGAGACCCCAGACTCGCTTTCATTCTGCAAGTAATCTCTGGATCATCCTTTTCTGTCTGGTCTGGCTTTCAGTCATTAGCTTAATTTCTCCAAGCTTTATATCCTTCAGTTCTCCCTGCTATCTGACTGAACTTTACCCATCATTCCCTGCCTGCTCACCTTAAGACTCTGAATCAACTAAAAACCTGCTCTGGCCACGAATCTCCCAGTCCTGTTGCTGCAGCATCCTGTAACCTTTACCTGGTTCTTCACAACACAATCTCTACATGTGAGACCCTGCAGAATTTGACAGAAATTCTAATCCAATTGAAGACTTCACTAATTTGCCTCTGGTTTTAGATCCAAGAATCACCAAAACTACCAGCGTTTTCAGTTCCTGATCATCAGCCCTGTGCACGTTAAACTAAACTTTATCCTTTTTCCAGTGGAGATTAAACTTTCACCAAATAGACACTTTAAAATCCTAGTTGAAATTTTTTTCTCTCGTGCTTCTCTGCATGAAATCTGCACGGTAACTTTTTTAACGTATCTTGCTTTTAATCATTTTAATGTAATTTATAATTTTATTGTGATTCCTGCTATTTGCTGCTGCCTTTTACTGTTAATATCTGTAAACTTTTAACGTTTTATGTAAAGCACTTTGAATTGTCCTGTACATTAAATATGCTATACAAATAACTGCCTTGCCTTTATTTCTGTTGGCACTGGCTCATTTCAGTCCACACAAGCACCGCTTTTTGCAGTAAACGTGGTACAAATTTTAAATTTTCTTTACAACTTATTGCAGTTCAGGGTTGCGGGAAAGCTGGGGCCTATCCCAGCAGCTGGCAGGCCAGAAGCAGGGTACACCCTGGACGGGTCGCCAGGCCATTGCAGCACCAACACAAGGAGAAACATCAAGTTCATTCCCAGGTAGGGTTTAGACTGACCTTTTAACCTAACATTCATGCTTTTGGATGATGGGAGGAAGCCCGGCTTTCAAATATTTTCACTCTATTTGAAATATGACTGCAAGTTTGACTTTGAAAATTCAGAATAAAGACTCCTGCTCCAACGAACCGTTTTATTCATGGAAAAATACCTTTAATGTATTGTGATCTGTGGTTTACATGGAATCTTTTCCAGTTTGTATATTGGATTTTAAAGGTTTTTATCTCCAACACGAACAGACTGCATACATTTACCAGGCTTAAACGTTTCAGACAGCGGTGATTCTGGTTTGATTTTAAGATATCCATTTTCTATTTCCCACATGGGTTTGACTCTTCTTGTCATGTTTTTGAGCTTGTCCTTGGGCACTTCATGCTTAATTGCTTGCAACACAACTTGTACACTCAGCTTGCTGTTCCTGTTTCACTTTTCTGTATTTGTCATTAATTTTTATGCGCATGCTAATTTCCCTTTACACAAACAGGATTTGCCTGGGGCAGGGGGAGATAAGCAGGAGGTTGAATGAAATCTCGTTTTTAATCTGCTGTGCCCGGTTTTCCAAGCAGGAGCTGACTTACTTGTGGTGTTGTACCTGACACCATAAAACATCTCTGGACAGGGCCGTGACACCATCTGGCCGGCGCTGCTCCTGGGCCAGCAGGTGCCGATGCCATCTATGGAGGTGTCGCAATAAACTCCGGAGCCTGAAGCATGAGGAAGAAATGTCAGAAATGCAGATATATAAGGAACTTTTGACAGTGCTCGCAATTATGTTAGTGCAGAGTTGGATTTCTCACTGATTTTAATGATTACTCCTGCGCTTTGTTTCACAGAGCTGAGCGGCGTCTCCTGTGCCAGATCTATTTCCAGCATTGTTCTTGTCTTTGATCTTAGTCTTAATAATCTCACTTCATATCAAACTTGTCTCCCTCATGTGGTATTCCACAGCAACTCTGCTTTGTAGTAACTGCATTGGGAATCAGTTTCGCACATCTGAGAGGGGTAATGACTTACCGCTCCATTGGCTCGTGGTGTTGCTCAGGGTTTGGTTCCAGGAAGCGGCCAGGGACTGCACTGCAATCCAGAGAGACGGCTTCATCAGCAAACTAAATCCTAATTTGCACACTTAAGAAGAGGCTACGAAAATCTCATTAGAATCAACTTAACAGCTACAAAGGGTGAGCATTAAAGGGCAACGGTAAACATTGGTGACAGACCTTTCCTGCAGCAATAACAGGACGGTAGCTGCAAATATGAATCCAGACGTGCCCCGAGGGTCAGACCATTATTTCTGTAATAACTCAAGAGGGTTTGGATAAAAGATCCGGAAATAAGGATGTTCCTGCAGCCAGAGGTGACACTTGGTTCTGTGTTTTTCATAATTTTTTCTTATAACCGGTGTTTTCACACATGTAAGTGGTGAGAAAAACATACAACCGTCTTCAACAGAGAAACGTCACCTTGCTCATGTATTGCCTAAAACAAATATTTTACCATTTTAAAAAGTAAAACTGAAAAAAATATATATTTTATGACATTTATTAACCTTTTTTTTTTGGCTGTGTGTCTCACTTTAAAGGTTATAGCAGTAATTGAGCATAAGCTTCTTGGCAGAGGTCATAATAATTGAGCCAAGTAGTTTTTTTCTAGCCTTTCCACACTTGCACTACAGAGAAATAGAAACTCAGAACACCAACTTGATTTCAACCCATATACATAAAGGGTTAAACTGCTTGGTCTATATTTATCCGTTGATATTCAGGGATATATGAGATCCACTACATACTGCAGCCACAGCGTCTCTGGGATGTATTGTGTGGTTTAATTTGGAGGATTTAATGTCCCTGTAATCTTGCCAATGTGGGTGTTAGATCAGAAAATGGGTCGTTTTGTGAAGGCACTGATAAACAACCACACTGACGTTCTAGTTGGAGAATGTATCTGCTTTTTCATTGTATATTATCTTTCTATGATGGACACGGAACAATATGAACCCTAAACACCAGCACTAATGACACAACTAAACAAAATATACATTTAATTCTTTACATGACATTATGTTCTTCTGTCCGATCTTGATTAGTTAATTGCATTTGTAATAAAAATAGGCTTGAATCTAATTTTTTTGTTTCAGTTTTGTTAATATGTGCCTTTTATGGTGCTATAACAGTTTATCATCAACATATTTTAAATTGGAATTTGTTATTCCTCCAAAACAGCAGGGTGAGAGCCTGATGCTGAATGAACGAGACATGCAATGCAGATTAGGAAAGCAGTTCTGGAGTTAAAAGGCAAATTGAAAAAAATCTGAAGCTCTAGTTGATGTTGAGTTTTAATGAGACAGTACAGAAGGCTTAAAAGTGTCTTTTTGCATAAAAGAAACTTGCACTGTTTTAAGTAAAACTGCCTCTGATATATAACATGCATGTGTGGTTGATATAATACTAATAGGACAGCTTATTAATCCCAACAGGGAACAGACCACTACTCGCAATACTGTGCTGCATTAACACTACCCACTTAAAAGTGGTGGCCTTATATCAGCACACTGTAGTCAAATATATGTAATTTGTGATAACTGAGGACGTTTTTGATCCTGCATGGGTCTTTACTCGTGGGGCAACCTGAACACTTTGCTGCTTTGCCAACTATATGGAGGACCCCCAGGGGAAATGGGGAGATTTTTATATTTTGCATTATCTTTAAAAAAAGTGATAATCTGAGCCTGGTAATGCTGTTTTAATCAGTTTCTTTTGGTGTTTCTAGTCTGCGTCTGTCCCTCTCAGCATCAAGTTAGTTTTGGCTGCTTGTGTTTAGAATATTTAGTGCAATTGACATGATTTATTAAATAAACCCTACTTTCCACCCTTTTCTGTGACTGCAAATTGTTTAACTGCTCAGTAGGCAACTGTTTATTCTTAAGTATTAAGCCATTGTTAATTGTGTCAAAATACAGCATAATACATGAAGTAGTTTCCTACTGGACCATGATCACTGCCACCAACTTTCTGATTATATAA
>JBAMHW010000024.1:3397213-3423081 GCA_037177495.1 Rhadinocentrus ornatus | reverse complement strand
TCAAAAAGGTTAATTTAATCTTCTTAAATTTAGGCTATTTCATGTTAAAATGGTTTAGATAGTATGAAGTACTATTAACCTATTGTTTTTATAAAACATTTAAATCGATGCATGCACAGTGTATTAAAACAAAGATGTGAAAATAAATGCAGACATTAAAGTATAAAGACTGTCTGGTGGCATAAGACAGAAATATATGTTGTTGCATGTCTACATACTGTAACGCAGGGACTGCTCGGAGACAAAGGCAGGTTTAACCCACTTTATTAACATACCCGACACTGTAGGGGATTCTCTGGTGCAGATAATGGAGGAATTGGCTGGAGGTGAGGCAACCATGGCGAAAGGAAAGGGGGTGAGTCCATCAGGTGCGTAGAATAAGGTCTGACAGGGAGTGAATGTGGAGCTGGGGTATATAGGAAGGACAGGTGAATGGGAAACAGGTGTGACTGGTTTGGGATCCGGGCAGTGATTAGCTAGAGCAGATGTGAATGATTAGGGATTCAGGGTGTGGTGGCTGTGGTGCCTGGCTGGACCAGGTGAGGGCGTGACACATACTACTGTATGAAATGAGATGTTATGTGGCCACGTGTTGCTAATACAGTCTCAATTTGCACAATGTTTGCATATTCACTTAGTTGCTAACCATTCGCTTTAAGCCAAATAAAGTGTTTCTTACTGATAATGACATTGGAAGATTTTAAAGGACATCATTATAACAAACCATCTCATTATTTAATATTTCAAGGTTTTGAGAAGGACATACGTCCTTCCAGGATTACCACCGAGGACTCAGACTCTTGCCAGTTTTTCAGGGATTTAGGATTTTAGGGGAAGAATAAAGTAGTGGAGCGTCTCCATTTGTTGCTTTGTAGAAAACTATTTATTAGGCAAATCCATAGGTTCAATTACATCAGTAAATGCTAACTAAGCATTAAATCTAATGATCCATTTTACATTTTCAATTAGTGCAATAATTCCCATTTATAACTAACGCATGGCCATGGCTTAACTATGTAATGCTGTATGTATATTTTTTTTATTTATACAGTTTCTCAGACCTTTTGCATCATTTTATGGTAAAAACTTGCTGTTTTATGCAATCTGAGACTTGTCTTCTGCTCTCTGGTGGATACAGTACTAATACAATAATGCACAAGAACAACTTTGACATATCACACGGTAATAAATGGTGAATATAAAAAAAATATTTTTGTTAATTATTTATTTATTTAAAAAAAAAATTTGTTAAAGGGCCTTAAAACTTAAATAGTGTGACTTTTCTTCCCACTTTATCCTGGGTTGGATTTTAAAGGGTTAACTATCTAGTTCCTAGGTATTAGTAATTCATGGCCACGACTTAGTAACACATTGCCACAAATTATTATATTTTCTGTGTATGTCAGATGGGCTTTATAAGAAAAACATGCTTGAATAAAAGAAGTTGTTGAAAGCAGATTTTTAGTTGTTTTGTACGTAATATTTAGTACAATTGTGATTATTTTTAAGCAAAATGTGTAAGATTATTAATCATGCATATTTTTTAGTTACTTAATAAGTCCCAAAATTGGTTATTTTTATGCATATTAAAGTTAGAGTATCACAATGAGACACTGTTTAAGCTCACATTGCATCTTTCACACTCAACTTTAGCTATGAAGGCCTCCTAAAAACAACCTCAAAACCAGCCTGTTGATACGTTTTCAGAGTCGTTTCTCACTTAAAGAGAAAAGATCTTAAAACATGAGCAACTTAAAGATGTATGAGCTGGTAGCGTGGTAGTGCACACAGTACAGCCAGTGGAAGTGGCTCAGGTGGTCCAGCAACTGGACTTCTCCCACCTTCCCGCTACCCTACAGCTGACTGGACAGGAAGGAAACCACCAGTGTGGTAATGAGGAGTGAATGAATAATGGGTGCCTTTATTGATTGAATTGAATGAAAATCATTTGTCTCGTTTTTGAGGGGAAAAAAAGATTAAAATCAGTTCTTGAATTCAGAAAGGCTGATTTTGTTTTATTTAGAGAGCTCATTTTTTGCTTCGTCATGGGTTACTTTATTGTTTGTTTGTTTGTTTTTAACAGGTCTTGAAGCCAAATTTGATCAGGAATGTGATCAAAAGGAATATATGTCTGACTTGTTTAAATGGTTAAATCCAACACTCTCTGCTTTCAGAGAGTTAACTGGCTTGAATCTGTGAACATTATTTCCTGAACTCAAAAAAAAGTGTAGGGATGATAAAATAATCATTAACCGCAGCACTAGATGCTTTTTAATAATTGGCCTTACTGAAGTTTTAATCCCTGCAGCAGTTATCTGCAGCCTGGTGTTATTATCACTCCATTAGGAGCTACCTAAAACATCTTTATGAGTAACACCTGGAACAAATAACATCATAACTGGTGCATTTGTGCCTGGATGTGTGCGCGCTGCTTCTGATTCACCCACTCTTACTGTAATTGTGAGGTCTAAAAGGAAATAGAATAATACAGAATGACAGTTTGCCAATATTCACAAGGGGAAAGTTGTGACTGCGGATGAGGTTTTGGCATTTAGCGGTTCTGGTCATGAAATGTAAAAAGACTAAAAATCAATTCAATCTTTACGTGTAGGCACAGTGAAACAGCTTAAACACACAGGTCGGACTGCCTTTTAAAAGCTCGTAAGAAACACAAAAAAGCTTGTAATAAATATCTAGCTGATGTTTGTCTCCGACTTACATGAGATGTTTCCCGACAGCATGAGCAGAGCTTCACACGTCAGGTCTGCTAAAGAGGCCGACGGCAGGAGGCTGACGACGGCGCACACCTGCAAACAGAAGAAAGATGCAGACGTCAGGTTCAATTGCACAATCAAATATTAACACAACACTGTCTCTGCCCTGCTGCTTGGATCGTATGCGGCTTTAATTCCTTCATGTATACTAAATGAAGTTGAGCCGAATCAAATCGCAAGTCCTTTGGTGCCCTTGAAAGAATGATGTGTGTATAATTTCTTCTTTTGCATCCACATTTGGAGCTCTCTTTTATCTGTATCCCCCCCACATCAACACACTTTCATGTTTACAGAAACAGAGACATTACTCCTTCAAGCACTGATGTCAGATTAAAAACCATCTTTCCATTTGTGCATCGATTTGCCATCAGCCAACTTTAAACTCCTGCAGAAACATTTAATAAGGCAAATAATTATAAGATGGCTGCGTCCTCTGTCAGCTCCTCTGTGACAGTGTCCCATCCAAGCACGGCAATAACACTTGATAGCATCTCCTGCATTCACACACAAGAACGGAAAACATATCCTTTGATCTCAAATGGATTTCTTTTGCCTTGGACTGATGACTAAACTGGAAATGGTTCAAACCAGAAGGTTGGCGACACAAAAAGAGAAGGATTGTGTTACATGTTGCACTGGAGACATCTGGACACCACTGATTCTCTGCCAGCACCCATGCAGCACATGTCGGTGGTCCTCTATGATAAGAGGAAAACACTGAAATATCTTCAAATGACCTCAAACTGGGTTATACCTCAGTACAGGTGTCCTTAAGTCTTGATGGTTTCCACGGCTACAATCACCTATAAAACCAACATTTCATTTCCTTCCTAAATAAAACATTTGCATTAATAATGCAGGATAATTTGCTTTAAATTCATTAAAATTCACAACTTTTCTTCTGAGAAAATACACAATAACTGTGTGGCTATTTGTTAAAAAGCGCATTCACATCCGGTTCGTATCCGGCCACGGTGGCGTGAAACACCAGAAGTGTCTGAGGTCACATCATATCTAAAAAGCTGGAGTGCCCCAGAAAAGGTTTGCAGTGGCTCGCTGCGTCTGCTTCACGCTCAGTGAATCCTGCTCGAATCAGAGCGCAGTAACCTTCCATGCGCTTCATCATAATAAACAACTGACAGCCTCAGTGTAAACAGGAAGTGGCTGCTCCAAGAAACACATTTACATAAAACATCTATGCAGAAGTGCTTTTAGCTCGAGATATTCCAAATTTAACTCTTAATGTGTTCTCATATAAACAGAACTCGTGCACTATTACATATATGAGAAAAAAAGACTGAATAGATTTATCTACACAGAATACACACGAAAACTGATGAGTACCATTACACATGTAAAAAGACATTAAACCATAACGTAAAGCCTGAAAAGAATCTGCAGAGAAAGCAGAAAAAGCAGGAGTATGCAAGTACAAAAGCAAAAAAAACTCTTAATAGTAGAGATTAAGTGTCTTTAGTGCACTTTATTAATAATAATCTATTAAGTCTTGTCATTTATCTCTTAGTTTTCAGAGGCGGTATCTGCACACCAAGGACCCAGGAACAGGTTAAAGTAAAATACAAAAACAGGCTTTTTCCACTGATGTATTATTAATAGGTTCCAGAGAAATTACTGTTCTTTCAAAGCAAATGAGAGGAGGGCAAAATCTGGATGAAGACCAGCCGGGCCAAACGTGACCCCAGCTGAAGACCTGGCTCTCCACCAAAATATTAATCGCCTGAATCTCAAAGGAGCACGACGAGGAAGGACATCTTCTTCCAGGCCAACGGCTGAAATGTTCTTCTTGTTGTCGGTGCACATGTTGCAACCAAATTTGCAGCCATGCTCAGCCAATCCTATGTTTATCTTACTGTGGTAACTAATTAATAAAGGACAAATATACGATTACGCCAAATGGTCAATAATTTAATTAAGTTGCAATTTGGTCCATTTTCTTCTTCTTTTTCCCATCAGACAGAAATAGTTACGCAATGAAAATTTACAGGCTGATTTCAGGTATTTGATATAGAAGGAAAAACTAAGTAGAAACGCATTCATCACATAAGAAAAAATAAATATTAACGCTCCGACTCATCCAATTTGGATCGAATAACAAGGAGAATTTCACTATAACCGCAAAGTTATTACGATTGTTTTTACGTTTGTTTTCCTATATAGAGACCTAGCTTAATACCCTGCTGACCCCATTCATTGAAAAGAAGACAAACTTTCCCAAAATTCCCAAAACGTTGGCACACTGTGTAAATTGTAAAAAGCAGATTTAATAGTTGAGAGTGAGACATTCCACCATTGAAAGGAAGATATTAGTTCATTGTAAAATTGATGGCAGCAACATTGGCAGCAAAAGATTCAACTAATTAGGTTAACTGGCAACATGTCTGTAACCTGACTGGGAATAAAAGGAACATTTCAGAGAGCCTCTCAGATGTAAAGATGGGCAGAGATTCACCAACCTGCTGCAAACTGAGTAAACATTGTTGAATAATTTATGAAAATGTTCCTCAGTGTAAATATGTGAAGACTTTGAACATAATCTATAGTGTATAATATCAAAAGGCTTGAAGAAACAGGTGGAATCTCTGTGTGCATGGGACTGAAGTCAAAACTGGATGCCCTTGATTGGAAAGAGTGACTGCTGAACTGGCCTACATGCAGTCCATAACTTTCACTATTAGAAAACATGTGGCCCATCGTGACGAAGGTCCAGGACTGTAGAACAGCTAGAATCCTGCATCAGACCAGAATGGGACAACATTCCTCTCCTACAACTCCAGCAACTGGTCTTCTTACTTCCCAGTTTACAGAGGTGTTAAAAGAAGAGGGGAATAGTAAACATCACCATAGGTCGATCAGCTCAATAAAATAAAAAAAAAATTTCAATTAAATGTTAAAATGTCTCAGTTTCTGTTTATTTTCTACTGGAAATAAAATATGAGTTGATGAGATTTGCATTGAGTTCTGTTTATATTTTAATTGGGTTGCACCTTATTCTCAGGCTTAATATGGTAAACCAGACCTTTCTTTACTTTTATCTTTACTTTTTACCTAGTAAATTCTTAAGTAATAGTAAGTTCATTTTATTTTACCATGTACACACTTCTATTTAAAAAGTACACTTTTCTGTTTTTTAATCATATTTTTGACAATTTAAATGATTCAGTTGGGAAAACAATCTGAGTTGAAGAGATTTAGAAATAATTACATCTACATCTAGTGTTTACATTTTACCCATGTCATTAAAAACTTTGTACTTTGGTTCTCGAATAGGATCGGTCTGCTGAAAAAACGCTGAATAGCAGATTAAAGCTCTGAAGTTACAGTTGACATAATTTAGTCAAGTGGATTATGAAGGATAAAAGGAGGACATGGTGGCCCTCTGGTCCCCCTACTCTCTGTCTCATTTAGCAGAATGAGCTCCTCAATCTTCAGTTTGAGCTCCACATAACTAAAGTACATCTTTTAAAGCTTCGAAGATTTTTGCTCCAGTAGTAGAAATCAGTACAGTGAACATAAAAAACGCATTCTTTTAAGTAGAAACCATGGCTGTTAAATCAAGCGGCAGTTTCAACTGAATCCAACCTTTTTTGGATTAATTTACATTAAAAAGTCTGGATCGATGGCTTAAAGTAGCCAAAATATGCAAAAACATTTCCTTCAACCTCACTAAACTTCTGTCTGCATCATAATTTACAGCATAAGAGGAAACCGTGAATGAGGCACGTTAAAACTACTGTAGCCTCTGTCTGCTGCTTCTCATTCATAATCTGTTTTTGATCACAATCGGGAAGCGATATGATGGAGTTGACTGATCATATGTGCGGGAGTCTCTTTGATGCCATGTTCAGCAGATTTCTATTTTTGACTTACGCACATTTCAGGCTGAAATAAAATGAGTTAGGGAGCTTAGATCTGTTTGCAGCCACACATTGTTTTAAAAATATTTTTCATAGCATCATGTGTTATGCGAGAGTTGCAGAACAAGATTTAGTCAGACAGTTAATAACCTTGCCACGAATAAAAAACTGATACGTTCAACAAAACAGCTGCAGGTTAGAGGTGTGGCAAACCTGTAAAATGTCACAGCTCATTCCACTCACTGCTTTTCCTCCGGATTGCTGACTAATGCAGGATTACATATGTTTCAATGTTTCTGTAAAGCGCTTTGAATCACCCTGTCGTTGCATTGTGCTATACAAATAAAGTTCCCTTGCCTTGCCATATGTAACACTGAGATTTTAAATCTGATTTACAATCAAAGCATACTGGAATATCGGTGTTAGAAAGCCTTGACTTTGCATGTTTTATAAAAAAATAAATGAGTGCTGTGCTGCTTCTACATGTATTTAAGGTTGCTTTGAACACTGTTAAAATAAAGCAAAATCTTAATAGTAAATATTGTGAGCTCTGTGTTTATAGTCTGCTTCAAGAATCTAATCAACAGAACCTTTGTGGCAAGTTTGACGTGTTCTTTAACCTGATCTCAAACCAGAACGCCAGAAATGCTGCACTTCCACTGTTAGGATCCAAAACTGTATGAAGGCAATACTGGCTCTGTTCCTGTTCTACATAAGGAGATGTTGGTTATCATATGCAATAACATGGATAGTTCGATGGTAACGAATTTAAAGTAAGACACAATGTAAACTCTACCTTTCGCTCTAACTCACGAACTGGAACTGTTCTACTCTTGGTGTTTACCTGCTTAAACTCCTCTGGCTGGAGGAAGAAGATTAATTGTTATTAAAATTAGGTGCAATTAGCAAGAAAACATTCAACACCTGCAGTAGGTCCTGAGGACTGGAGCTGAAGAACACAAGGGTTAGAGTTTGGTGTTAAAGTGTTCACGTTTCAGGATTCCTGTCACATGCTGCCCTACGCTAAACAACTTACACTCAGTGGCCACTTTATTAAGTTCATTTCTGGTTACAGCACAAAGCTTATCAGCAAGTCACATGGTGAGGCCTCAATTCACACAGACTCGGCAAAACTCGACAACAGAAGATGGAGAAACGTTTCTGGTCTGATGAGTCTTCATTTCAGCTCCACATTCTGGTGCTAGGCTCAGAATCTGGTGGAAACATCATGAAAACATGGATCCATCCTGCCTTGGATCAACGCTTCAGGCTGCTGCTGGTGTAAGGGTGTGGGGAATATATTCCTGCCACACTTTGGACCCCTTAGTACCAACTGGCCTGGTTTAACCACCCCAGCCTACCTGAGTATTGTTGCTGACCATGTCCATCCCTTTATGACCACAGTGTATCATCTTCTAATGCTACTTCCAGCAGGATAATTCACAATGTCACAAAGCTCAGATCTTCTCCAGCTGCTTTCTAGAACATGACAATGAGTTCACATGACTCCAACAGCCTCCACTGTCACCAGATCTCAATTCAATAGAGCAATGCTTCCCAACCTGGGGAGGTCCAAGAGGTCCCCCAAAGAGCACAATGGGTCTATGAGGCTTTGACTGTTCAGAGCCAGTGTGATTTAGATTTAGGCCATGTCCACCCAGAGATTGTTTCATTGAGGGTTGAGGGTGTTTCATTCACACAGAACCAGTGTTTTGGAAGCCTAAAAACACTTTACACCATTTCATTAACGAGACATGTCTGAGAAATGCCACAGTGCAGATGATTTGTCCTTATTTTGAAAAAAAAAAAGAGAAAAAAGGAAGGCTATATGTTGATAATTACTTTAACTTATGAAAGGAATCCACCAGAATGCATCATTTATGGTGAGAATCAGCTGATAAAAGCATAAAACTAAGCATGGTTTCAATATGGGGGTGGGGGGTCCACAGCTGTTGGCTGCATAAAGGGGGTCCTCAGGGAAAATAGGTTGGGAACCATTGCTTCAGAGCAGCTTTGGGATTTGGTTGAACGGGAGATTCTCATCATGGATGTGCAAACAAATCTGCAGCAACTGTGTGATGCTGTCATGTCAATATGGATCAAAACCTCTGAGGAATATTTCCAACACCTTGCTGGATCTATGACACCAAGAATTCAGGCAGTTCTGAAGGAAAAACAGGTCCAACCTGGTATTATAATGCCAAGACATAATTTGTAACCAAGGATTGCGAAACAACTATATTTTGTGTATGTAGAAAAAAGTACACATTCACACATATTGCTATAAAGTTCGGATCTTATGTCATGATGACATAAGAGCTTAAGATTGATTTAAGGGATAGAAATCTGTTAGAAATAAGAAAATGTTACAAACTGTAATTATTTCAATATATTACAATTTTTTTTTAAAAACAAATTTTGACGGTTTTGTTTCTCTGTGTATTTTTTAGCTGCTTCCTACTTTAGGAATTCTTAAAATATACATTTTGGGGCTCCCTACAGTTAAATCAGCCCACATGAATCTTTAAATTTCCTAAGTCCTGGGCTAGTTGACAATCCATTGAATACTTCAAAGAACTGCTGCTGTCACAGACAGCCCCAGTTATTAAGGAATTTGCCACGCTTTGGCTTATACTTAGTCTTTTTTTATTTTTAGTTGTCTTATATTATTTTAATTTAATTAACACGGTAAGCGTGTTACTCCTGTGTGGAGAAAGAAAATTTGTTCCAGAAGATATTTATTTAGCTCTCTATGAAATAGATCAAATTGCCAGTAAATAATAAAAATTATTTATTCATTATATTTCATAAACGTCACTGAGCTTGGTATGCATGAAGAGAAAGGATTTGGGTTTTTCCTCAGCCTAACAGAGACGGAGCTGCACATCATGCTGCGTTCAGATGTGGGAATAATCTCAAGAGATGCTCTGCTGCTGTTGCCTGAATACCTTCAGCTTGTTTTAGACTGAAAATCCAGTAGACACACTTTAATCTGATGGAGAAAGGAAGAGACTGATTATATGAATAAAAGGGACCTCACATGGAGATACCGGATTAGGATACAGAGGAAGAAGACTTAAGGTAAAGATTTACACGCTGCACAGCATCCCTGGCTCTGATGTGTTACAGTGGCTCAGCTCGCATTTCCAGTCTAACTACTTTTTCTTAACTAAGCAACTGCATCCTTTTAAAAGCTACAAAATTCCCAGAAGCTCGTGAACAGTTTTGCCGTGGCTGAGTGTGGGATCAGCTAATTCACGAGTTGGTGTCTAAATACAACCAACCCTCTTTTAGGCCAAATTATTAGATTAAACCAACTCAAGCACTGTTTAAAAGTCTTTAACCATCCGTCATTTATTCATAATTTCCTCCAAGCAGCCAGATTTCCGTATGATGTTTTACAGTGGTCTTGAGCAATAACTATTTGTCCTTTTTGAAGGTCTTTTTAAGTTTTTTTTGTAAACATTGACTGCCTATTCACACATTATTTGTACCTGATCAGTCACTGAACACTGACCTATGAATCATTCGAGCATAAAACAGACACCAACTCAAGCAACGAGCCCGTCTTGTGTCTAATTGAATCTTTCGGCTCTTTTAAACTTGCAGCCTCTTACAAAAACAGATCATTTATTCTGATTTCTGTGCAAAATTTCAAACAGTTTGACAAACATGAAACAGTATTTTAGTATTTACTCAGTACAGTGATTGTTCCCCAATAATTCAGCATGTTAATTCAATAAGCTAAAAATTCTAATTAAAACACTTCATTTGTCCCCACTGAAGAGCAAACTTGGCATATCTCAGCATCATTTGTAGTGTGTCCTTAAAACATCTGAGAAACAACAAGTGGAGAACAAAAGAAGAATCGTCAGGAATAAAGAACTATCTAGACCCGATGCAAAGGATCTGAAAGTGACGTTCTGAAGAAATGAGAGAAATTCAGACATCGACTGATGGCTGAAGCCTCATCAGAAATGATCTCCATGGAAACGTGGCTGTCAAGAAGCCATTCTTAAAGAAGGGAAACAGGGAGAAAAGGCTGACGTAAGAGTTATAACACAAGAACTGAGCATAAAATCAGTGGCAACAGATCTGATGGAGGGATGGATCCTCCCCAGAGCCTTGACCTTATCAATATTGAAACAGTGTGGGGTCATCTGGACACAGAACGGAAGAAAAGTCAGAAAACATCCAAAGAAGAGCTTTGGAAAGTCCTTCAGGAAGTCTGGAGAACTATTCCTGAAGATGGTCCTCGCACCATCTGCATGTAAACATCACAATGACCCTAAATACTGGGACCTTTACAATTCCTCTGGGAGTGACGTCAAGACAATCTATCCAAGAATCCCAGGTTACGTGACCCAGCTCGGATTATTAAGGCAGATTCTTTGTCCTTTGGTTCAAAAAACACCAGTATGCGTGGCATCTCTTTTTTGATATCTACATCATATATATATATATATATATATATGTGTGTGTGTGTGTGTGTGTGTGTGTGTGTGTGTTTATATATGTAAACCCAGAGTTAGCTCCCCCAGGCAGACAATATCGTAGAATTATTTCATCCCCTTGATGCACCCTTTAATGCAACAAAAACCCTAATCCAGTGACATCAGAAATTATGGTGAAAAGCAACATATTGCAAATTGATTGCTTTTAGTGCCTAAAATAAAAATGTTTGTACTCCAAAATCATTTCAAATGCATGGCTGGTTTCCTAGTTGTTTTTGCATTTATCAAACATAACCAAACACCTCAAAGTACTTAGTGACTTTATTGACCTTAGCAGACATGTGATATGTTGGTGTTTAAGAGTTCAAGGTCTTAAATCATCACTGTGGGGACACAAATAGAAAGCAGAGGGATACGAAGGATTCTTTACTATTCTTAGTAAGGCAGCTCTCCGTTCACAATGGGAAGGCGGTACATGAAGTAATTCACCTCAGGCATCTGTAAAAACACCAGCATGTCTCTTAAGAGTTTAACACATCGCATGTCCTCATTGTTGCCTCTGTGGCCCCCATTTTGCTCAGGAGGGGCCACAGCATGTGTGATATCAGATAACTGATGTCTGGGGATGTCGTGGAGAAAAATGAGTTAAGCATCAGTTTTGCTCACTTTTCTGTTCACGCCCACACCAGGAGGGGAAAAAAAAGAGTGCATGAATTTAAATAAAATCCTTTTTCAGCGTCACTATCTGAGCTTCATTTAATATCATCCGTCTTGGCTCTTAAGTGTTTAAATTTCTGGCTGTTTTAGTAGGTAAGAACTCTTTAGTGTTTAAAGAGTTCATTTTGTTGGCAGGGACACAAGCAAAGCCTCAACATGTTTAGGATCAATAAAACCTTTTAGCAGATAGAAATGCGTTTTTTAATCTTTTACTGGATGTTATTTTTAACTAGCTCGGATGAAAAAGTAAATATTCCCACATCTTTGTATGAGCCCCCTAAATCCTTTCGCATCAAGATAATACTCAGCTGCAATCCACGAGAACAAGACACGCGCGCTTCTGTGGAGCGATTTTAATTAAATGCCCAAAGCAGGAAAATGAAGTGAAAGCGGAAAGGGCGCAGAACTTACCTGAAGCAGATAAAAGCATTTGCGACGCATTTCCAGTCCTTGTTCACATCATTTTCATCTGTCACTAAAAGTCTTCTTGCCCCTTTATAATAAAAATGATTTTTTTTTTTTTTTTATCCAACTCTTCACACTGCTTGCAGACTGTCCTTGGAGTTTTAACTGTGCATAAAAAAGCACAATTAGTGGCTAATTATTGATGGTGCCATAAATGCGCGCACCCTGTAGACGACAACCACATCTCCAAATGGTGTGTGCGAATAAGATCAGGGGTTTAGTTCCATCTAAACCATCAGATGTCCACAGCACAGGAGCTGGAATATCTCAGCTGGTCAGAATAATGAAGTGACCTCCCCGTTCAGCTGGGTTTCTCGTGAATTTGTGTCCCAACGAAGTCGCTCTACCGGTCTGCGTTACGGAGCTGAAATCGACCTTTGGGGAGACGCGCAACTTCCCTTTAAAGCAGGACCCGAACCTCGACTCCCTTTCACGTGTGCTCCGCAGGTTAACCGCGTTGCCGCACCGTCACGTCCCCTCAGCTCAGTTCCACACGCAGCTCCGGACTCCTGAGTGGAGACACCGCGGTGGTGCAGATCTGCTCAACGCGCCGCCCACGTTGTGTCACTCTGTCGGGAGTATCTGACGCCACTGAGAGAGAGCGATCCCTCCCTCTAAGAGTAAACTATGCAGTTTATCGTAATCTTTAATCCATATGCAATCTAGACGCCGCAGCTATGAGAAAGTTAAACGCGCGATCCGGATTTTCTAATGAAGGATCCGCGCGCATTACTGAAGTGAAGTTAAACCCTTAATAAGTATCCAGGAAAGGGAACATTTTCACGCGTGACCCAATTTTTAGCTAAATTGGAGAAAGATTTAACAGATAACAGACAACAGATTGACTGTGAGTTGAGATGGACAGATGGTTTGTCAGGACAGTGATGTATCCCCGGAGATCTTTGTAAATAAAGTCCAAATGAGCTCCAAAATTAGATCTATAATTGAAATCTTCCAATCAGCACAGACAAAAATTAATTTTCATTTATTTAAATTCTTATTTGTGGCTTTCAAATTAGTGTGAGACACGTCTGTCCCAAAATATTTAAAGTGTAATAAAATAAGAAAATTTACAGTATTAATGGACACTAGGGGGCGATAAAAGCACTTTAAACGCTCACATAGAAACTTATTAGCTAAAAGCTGTTTGGGCGCCCCTGAAAAACATTGTAACATCATTAGCTCCTGAACAGCTACGAAAATAACAAGATTATTTCCTAAAATACATTTGACTTCTTAACATAATAAGGATCAGGTGACATCAATAGTACAGAGTGTCAATACTCTGGAGTCGATACTTTAAAATATCTGCTAGTCAAAATATCACTTTAATACTTTGAGTATTGAGATACCACTCTTTTGATACAAAACATGCCACTTTTTCACCTCTGAGAGTTTTAGGCCATAAAACTGTGTGTGAAGCCCAGCCAATAATTATGGTTAAACGAATGGAGTGCTGTACATTCACACTGAAACTCCAGGTCACGCCAGTCAGCTTGATCACTTGCATCTTTTGATCCACTAACCTCTTGAATCACAAAGTCTGCAATGTCCTTTCACCGGTCCCTCATCCCTTTTCTCCAGAATGTCTGCTAACCTGCATGCGCTTAACGTAATGTATGCTAAACTGACAGGACTGGGGCAACCGAGCTGCCTCAACGTTTGTGCTGTGTGATGCTTGTATCAGCGTACACGTTATACATCCACATAACCAGAAAAAAGTCTGTTAAAAGCTCAACAAAACCAATTTAATGAAAATAGCACAAGCGAAGGGGGCTCAAGGGGTTAATTTAGCAGCATTCGCAGCAAATAGCCATGTAGTTTGGTCTCTGTCCAACCTTTTAAAACCAAAGTGTCTCCAGACAACAGATCGTGTTTAACTTTAGCATCTGCTACAGCTTCACTTTTCTAACTTTCTCTTTCCATTTTTACTGCTCAACTTCTCCAATAACACAGCTGCTCTGCTGCATGCTTAGTGGTGCAGCAGGGAAAAAGGGTTCCCTCTGACAGCTGTGCCACGGTTCAGATGTTGTTTAGGCTATGTAAACCAATGTTGTGCTATAAGACAAATTCATAACACCCTAACCCAGTTCTATTTAGGCATATGAGTGGAAACTGAGAGCAAATCAATACGGTGCTCATACCGAGACAATCAAAGCTGTATATTTCCTCTCTAGTGAAAAACAATAATGAAAACTGTTATGTAGATGACTACTTGCAGCAGTTGCCTTTTAAAACCCGTAAAAGCTCCTTTAATGGCCGGTGCACAAACTTCCACCCAAATATTTTCCTATATTTAACCATTTTCATGTCCAAATGCACAAAAATGTTGACAGAATTGTGATCAAGATTACATTTTGTTACTGCAGTGATGGTGTTGGATAATTGCGAGTAATGGGGTCAGTTCTGACAATCAGCTGAGCGATGCAGCTGAAGACAGATGGCGGTTTGTGGTACTTAACATGACGTGTCTTTGCAGACGGAGTAACATTGATGAAAGTGAGATTTCATTCCCCCTGAGATGCACGTGGAGGTGTTAACAGACAAAGATAGCGCTCTCCACGTGTGATCTGGTCATCCATGATGCAAGTACGAAAAGAAACATGTTCATCAGCTCTTTGTTAACTTTGTCTATTATATTGCGTAAAGCTTTTTTTTACCACATTTTTCTGTTTATTTGATTTCTACAACAACAATGTTGAAAATACCACTAAGACTGTAGTGAAGTTAGAGGTTATAAACACTAAGAAATAAGCAGATTACAGCACAAACAAAACCTTTTTCACTGTTGATGAAGTACCTTTTCAGCTATTTGTAGATTCAATATGCAGAAAAGATGAATAAATGTACTCCCATCATAAACCCAGGTTCATATTCAGCATGTTTTTCATTTATTGTATGCATTTATGTCTAACCACTGTCAAGTTACGCCTTTTAAATTTAAGATATCAAAATGTAACATTTTCTTTGAAAAACTCTGGTGCCTAAAGGGTTAAGTGTAGTATATAGTATATGGCCTTGGAGCTTTAAAGTCTTTAAGGCTCTGAAAATCCAACACATGGATAAATCTTTGAGAGAATCTCACCTCTGGTTGTTCGATTGATCTTATCATCACATTCCTTTACTTGAAATGTTGAAAGTTATTTATCACAAATAAATGCCACATATTCTCTGTTTCTTAAAGATAACCAGTTTCAGATATTTTTATCTTTCAGTTTTTAGTCTTTCTACATTACTTTCTACAAGAAACAGCTGCTCTAACACTTCACATTATTCTCTGATAATTAATGATCAGATTAATCAATACAGAGGAAAATGGTGGTGACCTAGTTCGGGCTGTGAAGCAGTGGGGACCACCTCCCCTCGGTCCTCCTGTCCCTGCTCATTCTGATCCAAATGAATATTTTACACATTAAATTATCAGATGTGACAGTCACACGCCATGGCTGCTAATATCCATACCACCGAGGCTTTGAGCACACAAAATGCTTTATGCACAGCTTTCTTTGGGCTCAGTGACGTGAAGGGAGGCTTTATTCAAAAAATGCTTTAATCCAAGGTGACAGTAGCCTCCCCAGAGAGTGCCATCTTACAAAGTGTCAGAAAGGGCGACAAGGAGACCATAGAAAACTGGGTTACATGGTAAGGATACTGTTTCCACTTAATAGTTGAAGCTTGTTCGATATAGGGCACAATGTACCCACAATATTCACACGTCTGTGAGACTGAAAAATATCACCTTAACCTGACAGGTGTCAGGCATGCTGTAACAGAGCCATTTGTTTTGGTCTTAATATGGATTTTCTGAGCGGCCACCTGGATTAATTCAAGAAGATTGTATAAGACTTTTTAATTTTAATCTCCTTTCCTACAGCTGGAGGAGTTCCCCTTCTCTTCCTGGTCTAATCTGAAACACAGTTTATCTTCAATCACAGCGGATGACAAAGCATCGTGTTCGCGGTTTGCTTGGGTGTAACACACTTATGTAATCAAAATGTGCTCAGCCCTTGTAAAGGTCCCGGTAAACACTCCTCACCAAGGGCTTTCAACCTAACGACGAGCTCAAACTCTAGAGCGTTTGGTGGTGGGGCATCCTGAAGTGGGTTTTTCCATTAAACTGTTATTCTGCTTGCAAAGAGGAACACAATTAAAAAAATATGATAAAGTAATAAATAAATAGTAATTACCATAGAAACAGAAAACGTTTTTGTGTGTCTGTTTGTGGGTAAAACTGTGGAACGGTAGTATTGTTATTAATAATGCTATTATTACTGACAGATATTGTTACTACTACAACTACTACTACTACATTACAGCTCTATTATAGCATCATAATGTTCGGGGTGGAACTGAGTGGTACCAAATATATGACATACTACTACTTCTTCTACTACTACTACTACACTACTAATATAATATTAATAACAATAATAATACAAATAATAACAATAAATTTATATCATTATTATTATTAATATTATTATGATTATTATTATTATTATGATTATTATTATTATTATTATTATTTTTATTATTATTATTATTGTTATTATTACATGTCACTATTGTAATTAAGTATTGTAAGGTTATAGGTTATATGAACACTTTACATATTATTTGACTACAATGTTATTGCTTATTACTGCAGATATTATCATTAATAGTATGGTTATTATTAAAATGATTAGAAATATGTTATCTTTAAGAAGATATTAATGCATTTGCACATTGTTATTATTACTTTTGTTGTTATTATTGTTTCATTACAAGATGATGTAATGCCTAATGATTATTATTAATGAATGTATCTGATTAACTCCATTGTAAAAAAATTTTTTTCTCTTATACAAGCATCTTTAAACTTCTGCAGTAGCTTCACTTTTTTCCTGAGCCTAACCAGCATCAATCTCCTCTTGACCTTGAAACAAAAACAAAGCAGTTCACAAAGCAAACTCCACACAAGTAAAACTTAAAGTCATCTCAGAAAGATGCAGTTTACAGAGCTGTAGAACATTTAAGGGAGGCAGCTTAAATTTACAGGTCCAGTCAGCATGTCCATGTAAGCCCAAACAGGTTAAATTTAGGCTGCAGATAAGGGTCCTAAGTGGATTTGTCTGCAGTTTTCACAGTGGCCTTAAGTGTGTTTGCCCAAATGGATTTAAAGTTGGTTCTTACTGGGTTTCAGCTGGGGCTCAGCTTGGTGAGGGCCCATGTCGGGGCAATCACCCCCTTTCAGGAAATGATCACAGAATCTGAGCAGTGATGCTGCAATAATCAGTTGGCTCTTAATAAACACACATGAATAAAAATCTAATGAGAGATACCATATAAATGTTTGAAATGGTGTAAAAGCAAACAGGGTATTAATGAGACATTCATCACAGTCGTGCTGTGCATCTGCATGATTATGAATGCACGTTATCAGTCAGGTGAAAGCTCCAGCTGGGAAGTGATTGTAAAGCCTGAATGAAACCAGCTAATTAGCTGATGCCGACCGACTTCAGTAATCCTCTTCTCATGAAGCCACACTCCAGCTTTTGTCCAGATTTATCTGTATAATTAGTTCACCCAGCTAATATCTTTTTCATTAGTGTCTTGAAATGCAGTAGAATATGTAGAAATGCAGAATATAGTTAGATTATTGTGCCTATGTGCTTTGAGATGAACTGTAACAGGAAAAGTTGCAGCAGTAAAGTCAGTGGTAGAGTCATCTGTGAATATGTTTCGGTACAAAGATGTAAGTGTAACTAAAAGGCAGAAAATGCCACCCGCCCTGGTTTGTTTGCAGAGCCAAGTTCCAAAGCAGAGATGACAAGACCATTAGTGGTGCTGGATAAAGATGAGTGGAAACTTTCAATAAGCTGATATTCTGGGCAGATCCCCAGCCCTTTGCTAAGAGTTTATAAAGATTTAGGCCAGAAAACACCAAGTTCTCCAATTAAAAATGGTCACAGATGTTTTTTCTCCCCTTCAAAACCACTCTCAGGAACATCCTCTACATTACAGGTGGAGGGTTTGTTAGGATTGCTTTTTCCTCCCACCTCTGCCTTCCAGCAAGCATGGCTTCTCCTCTTTTTAAGCCTGGGTCTGCTCTTCACTCATTACCAGTTCCTGTGCTTTCTGTGGGGCATTGTACAGCCTAAAGCACTGAGTCTTGTGTGCTATGAAAACTATTTGTGGATAATCCTGTTATCCTCTGTCTATTTCCAAGATTCTCTTTGGGGTTTTTGCATAACCTGTTTGCAGCCCTTGTTGCCTTCACACATCTTGGGAAAATAATCTTTGAGTCACTCACCTGTCGTCTTGCCATTCTGCACCACCATCAACATCTCCTCCAAAAGGCGATTCTTCTATGCGTACGTATATGTACAAACATATTTCCCTCCCCGCCTGAAACCTTGCTGCAACAAGAATTACTGAAGAAGAAAAGTAAAGAAAACTTGGTCATCTGTGGGTCAATGCACAGCAACGTCTGTGCCCTCCACATCAGTCTTTGATCTTTCTTCGTCAGTTTGGTTGCATGTTCACGTCTCCCTAAATGAAGCAGACTTTCCATTAAAACAAACTAGGGTTCAATTTAGAAGTGTTGGTGTGAATGCATCTTCTGTTCATTTGTCTCAGTTTTTAGGTTCTACCTCATTTTAGACATGAGTCCACAATATGGAAATGTACAGCACAATAACAACAATTAACATTTCCATAGTTTACAACAAAGGTAACAAAAAATGAACAAGTATCTCGCACTCTTAGAGTTTAAGAAACAGCTACCAGAGAGTGTTGTGGTTTATCTGAACGAGCAGCGTGTATCAACTTTGTCGGCTGCTGCAGTTATTGCGGATGAACACGTTCTGACGCATAAAACGGTGTTTAAAACTCTTTGGTGGAACCCCCAAAAACAATGAAACCTTGTGGTCAGGAAGAACGCGCTTGTTATTATTGCCACAAGGTGGGGCATGTAATAGGAAATTGTCTGAAATTGAAGAATAAACAGAACGGACAATCTCCTCCTCCCAGAGAAAACTGAGGTGGGTTTGTGAATGAAAAAGGTAAGGGAAAGGAAGTTGGCTCAGCTCTGGACCCATGCTTTATACCATTTGTCATGAATGGCTTCTTTTTTATTTTTACCGGATTAGATATAAACAAATAAAGGACACCTTTTGTTATTTACTATCGAATATTGCTTTGTAAAGACCTGGGTTGTAATAAATTATTGTTATATATCTTTAAGTTTGTCCGGTATTATATTGTTATTGACCCCGTGAAAACGGGTCACAATGAAGTGAGAAATGATAGGGTTGACAGGAACAGAACCCCATGTGGACGTTATATAAAGCAGTTGTGGTCTGATGGCTGTAGGCTGCAATGACCTACCGTTTCTTCCAAAGAGTGTCACAGTCTTGCACCAGGGGACCTCTTCAAGGCCACGACAGCAGGGTGCATCAGGTGGGCAAAGTTGTTCTTGATGGATGTTAGCTTGACCAACATTCTTCTGTCTGCTACGTCCTTGGTGGAGTCCAGTGAGCAGCCAAAGATATATACAGCTCTCTTAGTTAGTCTCTAAGTTTAAGCCTCTTCCTGACTGTATGTGCTGCTTCCCCAGCACACGATGGCTTATTAATGGCAGAGGCCACAACAAGGTAATAAAATGAGCGGAGCTCCATACATCCCAAAGTACCCCGTCTCCTCAGCAGGTAGAGGCATCTGCAGCTCTTCCTGTACATGGCATCAGTGCTGTTGGTCCAATGTACATTATACTGCCAAAAGTATTCACTCACCCATCCAAATAATTGTCAGTAATAATCAGATGTTCCAATCACTTCAATGGCCACAGGTGTGTAAAAATCAAGCATTGAGGTTGTTCAGGAGAACAACCAGGTACTTACTTGAGCCCACTATCTCACCAGTATGTTCACCGGTGTGTGAGGGGAAGGTTTTCTATCTATAATCTCCTTGGTTTTGCTTTAGGGGCAAGTGGTTCTGCTAACAGTCCACTTTGCTCAGTCCACAAAGTCAACAATGACCACCCCCCATATTGACGCTTGTTCCCCTCTGGCACACAGCCAATCACCATCAGTGGCAATTTGTATAGCACATTTCAAACGTAATTCTCATTCCCTAAAATCCTCTAAATGAAGAAGGTGGGATGGTACATTCTGTGATTATATGCAGTGCTTTCAAACATGTTTGAATTCTCTGACATCCTGGTCATTAGCAACACTCTTCCCTTCAGGGGAAAAAAACCAATGGATGCATGAACACAAATACAACAGCAGATGGCTTCGTTTTCACAGGTTAAAATCCACAAAATGCTTTACAATAGTTAAAAAAACGTGAGCAATTACAAAACCAGGAGATAAGAAATAAAAATTTAAAAAAAAAAAGGTAAAATAATAATTCTAAATCCCAATTCAGGCCTGGCTCCCTTTTACTACTTGGTTAGGTTCAGGAAAAACAAAAACATATTCTTTGTTCAATGGATGCCATTTTTCCAGTTTATTTGGTGATGTGTTAACACCATAGACTGTATATTAAAGATGGACGGAGCCTCCATGACGTCTGTAGTGTTGTGTAGTAATAACACTCTTCAACGTCTAACCAGGTCCTTATTAATGAGAGACACTCCACCCATACTGGTCACATCCACCATCTCACTCTCTTCTTCTCCAGTTCCAGTTCTCTCGACACCACCTGGTGGTACGGAGTAACACATTAAATAACTAGACACAACTAAGAGCTGCATTGAAGCTCATTGGGCTGTTCCCACTGTCGCCATATTGGCAGCGTCACGCATGTCGTCATTCCCGGATAACCCAAAATGGGCAAAGAGGTGCAGCTGAGAGGGGGACTGTGAAGGTGGGGGCGGATGATTAACACCCATCAAACTCCGAACTGCCTGTAGCTAAGAGCTAACTGAGCTAACCCGGATCAAACGTGAGCTAACTGGCTGACAGGGGTAGGCAGGCTAAAGCTAAGGCGCACTGTTAGCTGGCTAAAAACTGTGTTTGTACTGCACTCTCCTTTCTTGCCGCGGATATTAGATACCTGTCAATCAAAAGGACACGCCCCTAATTATGCCGAATTTCAAGATTAAATAACATCCAAACGGATTATTTAGAAAAAAAATTCACGCCCCTCACAGTTGTTTTGGAGCCAGCTCCTAGCAGATAAAGGGGTGAACAGCATTTTTCAAAATAGGCTTCACATTTTACCGGAGGAGGTTGCCGCTTGGTTAACACATGTTAACACTGTCAAACCTTGTTAGGGTTAAAAATCAAATTTTGGATCTAAATCTCAGAGTGAAACTCAATGATCTTTCCCATCCCTTCCTTAGCACAAAATACTTTTTTGGGGGTGTTTTTAATCTTCCACAGTTAAGTGGAGCAATCTGTGTCCTGCCTAAGACGTGAAGTTGTGTGTCCACCACAACAAATATGCATTTGTTTCTGGTATGCCGGCACATAATTTCCACAGATTTCCTGCCACCACCACGTAATGGCTCATCAAAAAGGTTTGACATATTTCTGGGAGATTAGTTTGGCAAGCAAATGCAGGATCCTGACAAAAAGGTAAGATGGCATTAATTTGAGATGGGTTTTGTTTCTCCAAGGTCAAAATTTACAGCTCACTCTCACCAGAAAATGTGAATCCAAACATACTGTTGTGGTCCATGTTCCTGCCCTGGTGTGTGGCTGTGGTGGGCATGCCTGTTTCCCCAGCAATCAGGATCTTCACCTGCATCTCATCCGCAATCAGGAGCAGTGTTTACACCAGCTTGGCCTTCCAGTCATCACCAGATCGTTGGTTTACCCACTGAAACCCAGACCTGCCTGCCTGCCGCACCTGTTGTTTATAGTCAGTGGTGTAGTGGTCCCTTGAGAAGTGGGTATACTCCCAATTTTTTTCCTCTTTTTTTTAGTAGCACAGAAAAACATCTTTTAAGAAAAAATGACATGCAAGACTAGTCTAATTACTTATTATCCCAAAAGTATTTGCTTCTTGTCACATGATTTCTGTTGCTCAGGGAGGAGGGGGCCCCTCCGAGGGGCTATGACATTGCAAAACCAATCTGGCCCGGAGACTAACGTGACAATAATGCATGTAGAGTAAACGATTCCTTTTTTCCGATGGAATAATGAGTTACTGGAATGACAACCATGCTCTCACCTGATCAGGAGCAGTTTGTACTACAAATGTAAGTACTGTATCCACAATTGTTTGAGCATGGTTCGTTTCTCCCACATTCAGTACATCCAAATGGAAACACCCACACAAACATACAACATTTCTCAGTGCCTACTGTTTTAAAAGTTACCTAAACTAGCAGCAGGTGTGTTGGGGAAGGATTGCATCTAAAAGTTGCAGGATGGTAGATCTCGAGAACCAGATTCGGGCACCCCTGATGTAAACGGTTTGCAAAGTTTTCCTCGGCTAAGGTTAACCAATTAAATCAGTGAAGCAGTGGTTAAAAGCCAATTGGAGGCAGAGTAGGGTGGGTCATGGCCCAATTATCTCTGGGGGAAAAATGACAATTAGGTATGCAGATATAACTGAATGGTTTGCATCATTGGCTTTTGAAGTGGATATACTCAATGCTGACTGAAAAAAAGGTGGGTATACTCTGTATACCCGCGTATACCCTGGATTACACCACAGGTTATAATAAACCTTTTCACTTAGATTCAGCTCTGAGTCCATGCTTGGATCCGTTCTCACCCTGAACACACAACACATACATTTTCAGTTTGTAACATAACCCTTGCTTGTCCAGGGGTGTCCAGCTTCAGGCCTCAAGGCCCGCAGGCTTTATATGTTTCCCTGCTCCAACACACCTGATTCATTTTAAGTGACTGTCCTCAACAGCTTGCTGTCAAGTGCTACACAAGCACGTTGACCCATTAATGTGAATCAGGTGTGCTGCAGCAGGAAACATCCAAGACCTGCAGGACAGCGACCCTCAAGGACAGACTTTGGACACCCCCTGGCCTCGGCTGCTGTTTTCTGCCTAGCAATGCTTACGTGACATTACAGGACTTACAACCATGCATTTTGAATTCCTAACCTGTGAGTGTGACGGGGGTAGAAAAGTTCGACTGTGGAAAACCATGAAATAAAACCAGAACCCAGCAACCTATATGCTATTCTATCTCCGTATTCCCTCCGTATAACCCTCAATGGGTTGATGATTACCAGCAAAATGGTACAATGACACAGACTGAACGTCAATGTGCTGACAAATGAAACTTCATAGAAAGAATGAATTAGTATTTGCCAAATTTTTCACCTTTTTTTTAAAGTCTAAATTGCAAGATTTAGTGCTGTGTACTAATGCAGATAAAAATCTGACATGGGATCCAACAGAAAAGGTATATTGTAAACCAGAATTGGAAGGAATTTTGAACATCTATGGCTTTGTTCACACTGTAGGCAAAAATTATTCAAATCTGACTTTTTTTGTTCATTTGTGACTCATCATATCTTTTCATTACAGTCTGAACAGCACAAATCCAACTTTTCAAATCTGACCCATGCCACTTTCATATGTGGTACTAAATCAGAAACATATCCAATTTCTCTGAAAGCTGCCTTAGTCTGAACAGTTACTTTTACATCAGTGAAGTAATACAGACATCAGAAATCTGCGCCAGGTTCTGACTCTACAGGAACATTAATAGCAGCCACTGCTGCACCCAAGGCCGCTGTTAAGATTTCTGCTCTCTTTTTTCTCAGTCTCCTTCTTTCTCTTATCATTTGGTCATAATTTTGTCAGTTTCGACTGTGCAAGAACTTCCACATTAATACACAAACCTACATAGCATCCATATTTACTTCCACCACGTCTTCTTCTGTGGGTCACTTCAGGGCTGTGTACAGTTCACACTGCAGTGTGATGAAGGTTGCATTTACTTAATGATGTAAACAACCATGGCAAAAAATAATAAATAAATAAAATAAAAGTTATTAAAAAAATAAAAAGACCTGCAGTGTGAACATAGTCCAAGGTGTCATGAATCACCACGTGATGAGGTTAAAAAGTGCAGAAAAGGCCTACTTAAGTTTCTAATATTAAAAGTGAAAAATCTCAGTCAAGTTTCATTATAGCCAACATAGATAAAAAAAGTTGTTGAAAAGTTTAATTTTCTGTTGATAACGATGTGTTACAGTTGAGTGATTCAGGAAAAAAAAGATTCCAAAGCTGAACTTTCAATTACTTTGTCAATTTTCTTTTTTAAATGTGTCATTTCTCAAGTAAAACCTAAATTCATTCATGCAATCACTGTAGAGACTTCAAAAGCTCTCTGAGATGGGAAAACTTGTCAAGTCACTTAGTGATATGTTGACCTAGAAAAACGAGGGGCTGGCTTCTTATTTAAGGAGTCTGTGTGAGTGCACTGTATGCTCATACTGTTTCTTGTTTTGAGTTTTTGCCACATCTGTGCACTGTGCCTCACCTCAGGAGCTCCTCCAACAATAACAAACACAAAGTGGTGTAAAACACGCTCAAACAATCTGCAGGGGCATTCAGAACGATGTGTGAGGAGGAAGCCATAGACGGCAGGCACCGGAGAACAAGGAACTCTGGTTCTGCTTATGTACTCAGGGAGGAAAACACACTGTATATTTATGATGTGCATGTTTCCAGCCATTATATCTGCTCTCTTCTCTCACTCCCAACATATATTTCATGAGGTAAACAACATCAACAGCCAGTCCTTGAACTTGGCTTGTGACAAAGCAAATATGAGTTATTGGCGAAGCCTTCGGAAGATGGTGTATTGATTTTCTGACATGGATAGATGTAGTACCACCTTCCAATTGTGACACAACTGTGCATGTTAATAAGTTCACCAAACAAAGGCGGCTTTGTGCTAACATGCGCCACTAACCTTTGTAAGAGACAAGTAGGTTCATTCAGAAAGCCATAGTGCTTTTTTTCTTTGGTAAGTAGCCTTGTTAGTGTTTCTCATCCACATGCAAAAGGAGCCATGACATTTACGCATTGTACTGTACGACCACTGTGGAGAGGTACTGTAACAGAGCACCGGATTGTTGTGGCCTGATTATAGAAAAACACAAAATGTTGTTTATGAATAGATGAAATAAAGATAGCATTACATTTTCCAATGCTGCTCAGAGGATTAATATCTGACAATCAGGTTTAGATAAAAATATATTAAGTTTATGTAGTTTTAGTGAAATAACCATTTCCCCGTGCTGAGATTTACAGAGTGGCGGTTGTGTAAGATAATAATAAAAACACATGAAATTGCAACCTCTGCACTGTAACAGCTGTCGTTGTGTTGTAACTCTCCAGTGTTGGTCATGTAACTATTAAATTATGTGGAACGGGGCCAACAAAACCAACATAAATCAATACACGCAAAAATAGAACACAACTAAATATACTGCTCAAAAAAATAAGGGGACCACTAAAATAGCACTTCCTAGATCTGAATGAATGAACTTTTCTTATTAAACACTTTGTTCTTTGCATAGTTGAATGTACTAACAACAAAATCACACAAAAATTATCAATGGAAATCAAATTTATTAACCCATGGAGGTCTGGATTTGGAGTCACACTC
>JBAMHW010000024.1:3303509-3319190 GCA_037177495.1 Rhadinocentrus ornatus | reverse complement strand
CTGGAGCCTATCCCAGCAGTGTTTCAGGTGAAGGCAGGGTACACCCTGGACAGGTCACCAGTCCATCGCAGGGCAGAAAATGCCTAATTTAATTCATAAATGTGGAACTATTTAGTCAACAGAAAAAATAAACAGAAAAATGATGTAGTTTTTATATTTATTTGTCCTATTTCTTATATTTGTCTTTTTGTTCATTCATGTATTTATATTCTTAATTGAATGTTTTTATTTATAAGTTGATTAGTCTGCATCTTTTAAATATAAGCATCCTTTTATTTTATCTATTTATTTCTATTATTTGTTGTTTGTTTTTAATATACAATATGAAAAAATTTATTTTTAATGCAGTTGTTGCAAAAGCCCTGTGGTTCATGTACACGCTAATAGAGTTGCACAGGCAGCTCCTCCCTTCGCAAACAAAGTCATACTTAAATGTACACAAGTCCAGAGCCACCTGCTACTGCTGCTACACAGAATTCCATGTGATCCAAGGATTAGTGAAAGAAAATTATCATTCTCACCTCTTGTGTGTGTGTGTTTGCTCTACCATTATTTTTGTTACTTAAAAATAAACTGAATATCTTTGCATAATTAATGGAAAAAAAAACATTAAAATGTGTGACTATGGGCTTCACAGAAGGATGGAAGATATATTTAAAGGACCTTAAAAGTGAGAAGCACAACTTAAACTGAAAGCTTACAGCTGCAATGCAGTGTCTCTTTAAGAGAAGAGAGTGAGATAAACTTTAGGAATACAAATGTCTAACAGATTTGCAAGAACCAAATGACAAGTAAACCTTTGCTTTTTCGGGTCATCTAGGGTCTGAGGTCGTAAGGATAGGTGGATTTTGCCAAACTGGGGCCCTTAAGTAGACAAGTTAAGCTCTGTCGCTCCTATATACCCACTATTTGAAAACAGGGTCAGGGACCTTAAGAAGTATCAGAGTATCCTGTTAATGTTTCTTATGTAAAACTCAAAACAGCAATGACATATGACAGCATGAGACTGACATATGATTACATAGCGTTGCAAAATTTAAAAAAAAAATGCAAAAAACATAAAAAAACCCACTCAAATAGGGCACAAAAGGACTCAAATAAATGTAAAAATTGAAGAAATATAATAATAAAATCAGTATAACATACAATTGGTTGTTAAAGACAAGTGTAACATGGGCAGAAGCATCTATCCATCCAAATTTTAACCATTTATTGTGCCAATGCTGGAGCCCCTCCCAGCAGCTAGGTGGGGAGTGAATAAGAGACAATAAAAAGCCAAAACAATCATGGTTGTCATTTTATGTCTTTCAGTTTGGGATTGCTGTTGCCCATGTATTATTTATTCGTCCAATGAAGAGTCGCAAGGAAGCTGGCACCTAATCCAGAATTTAACATTTAAATTTCATATAACTTTGTATATAATTTGTTTTAAATGGTGACCTCATGCTGATTACTGGAGCTATTTTCTGGTTATTGGTTTTATCTGTTTTTTATTTGCTAAAATCCATGGAAATGGTTCATGTAGATAGTTTTTGTCTTTTAGGGCTCAAGAGACGTTACATCAGATGTTTTGTGTTTCTGTTTACTTTTCCATCTACAATTTTCATCTCATTAGTCATCTCATTTTGTCTATCTGCATGGTTTTGGGTCTTTTTTTGATCAGTTTTCTTCCTTCTGTTGTTGCTTTGTTACTTTTAACCAAGGTGTGTGGTTATTAAGAAAATATTAACAGTTCCCTCATGCAGGTGTTTAACCTCCGGGGGCCTCCTTCCCTAAGCAGCTGTTGTTGTACATAAAGCATAGAGCTCGGAATTAATAAATCATCTGTAGCAGAAGAGCCAGTGTCAAACTTTGGCTAGTCATCAACGTGATATCATCAACTTCCACGAGAGCCTGTTCGAAACTTGAATAACTTGTGTACGGATCACTTCCTCGACATTTTGTGCACTATGCACACACGGAACTGTTGGGGCGCTGATTGGACTCCTGGGTGACCGGGGCGGGTTATCGGTTACACCATATGCACAGTGATTGGTCGGAGCTTCATAGTGGGAAGTGCCCGTACGCCGGTGTCTCCCTGGTTGCGCAAGACGCCATTTTGGAGTGACAGTGAAAGATAACGGAAAGAACAAGAAGCTGTCTTTTCTAGAGGTAATAACCCACTGAAACACGTTTATTTTTCTTATTTAGTCTTACATTGTGTGTGATGCTTGTCGCTCTGCTCTAACTGCTCGGTTTAAATTGCGTTTAACATGACGTCACGGTAATCTCTGTTTACTGTGACGCGGCATTTAGCTAACTGCGGCTAGCTCGCGGCTAGAGTTCCTGTAACCGAAGATTACAGATCTGTCACTGCGGGTATTACACCGGGCCGGGCTTCGGTTTCCTCGACGGTTGTTATCGTATGTCGGCGTCTGATTTCTTCATAAAGTGTTGCCGTGTGTTGCAAACAACGCATTTCTATTGATCGTTAACGAATTGTGTTATCCGCTGGCAGCTAGCTACCGTAGGCTAGCATGCTAACTAGCTAGCCGAAGCATCCGCCCTTACTGAAGCTAACAGTAACCAGTTTCGAGTGGTGGTAACAGCTAAAACCGTCACCACTATACTGTTCTTGAGCATTCAATGTTTGTTTGTTTTTTAATTTTCCCCTGAAAGACAGATTTTTAATTTAGTTGGATTAACGGCCTCTGTCCGAGGTCGAGGTGTGTGTTGGCAACGCTATCCTCGCCGCTAAGACAGTTTTCCAGCTGGAATAGGCCTCTCTTATCAAGTAATCAGTTAGCTGTACGGCTTATCCGGCTGAATGAGGTACCTGCTGCAGGGCATAGTTTTCAGCTGGTCAGAGTTTTCAATAATTGATAGGGAATTAATAGTTGTATCGTTTAAAGGTAAATTCGATTTAACGTCGGGGATACTCTTTGGAATAGCTAAAAATGTTAGGTCTTTAACTAACTAAAACATAAATGTGAAGACTGCATAATAAATTGCAAGTGAAGATGTGATCTGCGCATGTGTAATCATATCAGGGAGACGTGCATTGTAAAGTGAGGCGAATATAAGTCTAAATACTTTTTTCCTATTTTGTTCTTCTTGACTCAAATGGAAACTTAAATGGTCCTCATTCTACGTGACAAACTCAGAAGTCTGAGATAGGCTTTTATAAGTTCATGGACACAATTTATTTTCCATTTAAAGTAAATCTTAAAAACTCGTCTTTGCTATTGAAATAAACTTATTGTGCACTGTAAGTTAGCGAAGAACAGGGAAAAGCTCACAAAGTAAGGATATTTATGCACTCAGATGGAAATAATGTTCCCAGGATTTTTTGCTATGTTAATTGTGCCTTGATGTTGTCACAGTGCAGTTTGTATGTTGATTTATCACCACCACAGAACTGTATACGATGGGTAAAACTAGTAGATCCACCAAATAAGTCTGGATCTGAAGAAGAGCAAACATGAATGCAGTGAAGTTTAAATTTGTCAAAAGCTTTTTTTGACAGTTTTTCCCTAATTTTCAGTCCCATCATAGGGACTTTTGTTTTTAGTAATTTAGGCTTGAAGTTGAAGAAAGGATGGCTCTTTTCCTACAAACCCGTCCTCAGCCATTACATGATTATTACTTTCTATTTAAAGCCACTTAAGCCATTGCGTTAGTTCCCTCTTTTAATGTTGCTATTTGTATTTTGCAATATGTAACATGAGGAATTTTTTAAAATCTGTTAATGAGTTATACTAATTAGTATTTGTTCAAATATCATACATGTGCATCTCCGCACCTTCTTCATTGATGTTTTTTATTTTCTTGTAAACGCAGTTGATTGCAGACGTAATATGTAGCTGATATGTGAAATAAAATATTCTGTTCCGTGGTAATTTTCTGTTTCCTTCCTCCAGATCTTAATTGTAATTCCACCTTTCCTTGTGGTATGTGCTACACTGAGGACTTTATACTCAACAGTTTCCTTCTTTTACAGCTTCGCCACCATGGGGAATGTATTTGCAAACTTATTCAAGGGCCTGTTTGGCAAAAAAGAGATGAGAATTCTCATGGTCGGGCTTGATGCTGCTGGAAAAACAACTATCCTATATAAACTGAAGCTTGGAGAGATAGTCACCACTATTCCCACCATTGGTATGAATGGATTTACACATGAATAAAATGGGCATTTCAGTTACTTTCCCTCTGTACTTTGTTTTTTTTTACTTTTATGATAATGTGATTTTTTTTTTTATAAAACCTTTTTGTCCCTCTTTCTTTTTTTAATTGCTTCCTAAACGTTAGTTCTTGTCAAAGCAAACAGCTTAAATTCAGACTTAAATTAACTTGAATAAGGTTTAGTTAGAATTTATGAGGCTAAGCTGCATGCAGAGTTGTATTTTGAAACTTGTATGGTTCAGATTTTCTCCACATGTTGGTATGAAAGTTTTTCTGATTCACCAGTGTTTTTCCTCTTGTGTGCAGGTTTTAATGTTGAAACAGTAGAATACAAGAACATCAGCTTCACAGTGTGGGATGTGGGCGGTCAGGACAAAATCAGGCCGCTGTGGCGCCACTACTTCCAGAACACTCAAGGTGAGGGGTGACTTTATCTGAGCTGGCAGTGGCATCAGTATATATCACTGCTCATAGATGGCCTCATTGGTGCATAAAAGATGATCTTAAACCCAGTGAATGGCTTGTCAGTGACTCGTGCCATTGTTTTATTCTTCAAAGGCATGTTGTGTGACTCCTTTCCTGAAATATTATTCATTGGTATTAATCTGTAGGTCTCCTTGCAACCTGTAGAAATGGCGTTGGTTTTAACTACGCTACCATTTTCATGCCTGGTTTCATGTTTTTATGCGGTTTTATTTAGGTGGTCCGTGATTTAACAGACCGCAAAGGATATAGAAACGTTTTAATTTAACGTTAAAAAAGCTCCAAGATAAAACATTTCCTTAACATGCTGACACACACACACATCAGGAAGTGGCCCAACCCTTTATTGGCAGAAGCCTGAAAATCCCAGTAACACTAGCCTAACAATCGCCCATGAAAGTCTGTCTCACTTCTCTCTTTTAGGGTGTAATGACCTGCTGGACCAGTTGATTCAGCATGTCACTGACAGAGATCCGTCTGATTTCACTCACTTAGAGCAGTTTTCCTTTGTTGTGCTTTTCCACAGCAGACTGATTCTGCAACCAAGTTCTCACTGACAAAGTCCTCAAATTCTATTCAGACTTGCTGTTTGGGTGGACGTATGATAGTTGTGTCATACAGAGCTAACACTGCTTAGTTTACATTTTCATCCCTCTTCTGGACAGTTTTTCAGTTTCTTTTGTTTAGTGCTATAGACCAGTGATTCCCAACCCTGGTCCTCAAGGACCACTATCCTGCAGGTCTTAGATGTCTCCCTGCTGCAACGCGCCTGATTCAAATTAATGGCTCATAAGCAGACTTGTGCAGAGCTTTTCAGAGATCCATTTAATTTGAATCAGGTGTGTTGCAGCAGGGAGACATCTAAGACCTGCAGGATAGTGGTCCTTGAGGACCAGGGTTGGGGATCACAGCTCTTCTGTGACAGAGGCGTATAGATTGCACATACTAGCTGGTAGTCCCAGCACAAGGAATCCCAGCTCGTGGTTCATTGGACTTAATGTCCATTTTGCTTGAAGTACTCCAGTCTTTCTTGAACTTAAATCTGAATGCCACAAAGTAGAAAGATTCACTGCTCAGAATTTGGCTTTAATACCATATTGCAGCTTGAACTTGACAACCTTTAGTAAGAAACTCATCTGTTCTGAATTATTAAATACGTGACTTCAGTGCGTATCAGCTTTTGGGATCAGTTGGACTCGTAGTGGCCGAGTCAGGGAGAGGAATTAAATCTTTGTAGCTTCATTCCGCTGCACTGACCTGCAGCCTGATGTCTGAGCCGTGTTGTTTTGTGTACTTATCAGGTTCATCAGCATTCTGAGAGATATTGAAACTAGAGGCAAAACAAATTTGGACTAAACTGTTGATTTGAAGTAGAAGCTCTTTATCTGAGAAAGAAGAAACTGTTTAAAAACCAGATAATAAATGTTTAAGCTCTACGTTTGGGTTGAATGAATACAGTTTATAAATGATTGCTCTGCTTGTTTTAGGGCTTATTTTTGTGGTGGACAGCAACGACAGGGAGAGAGTGAACGAGGCGAGAGAGGAGCTGTCCAGGATGCTCGCGGAGGATGAACTCAGAGACGCTGTGCTGCTCGTTTTTGCAAATAAACAGGTGAGATCTCAAGTCTTTTTCTTGGAGCATCTTCTCGTGTAATCTGAGCTTTAAAACCAAGACTGGCAACCTTTTGTCTAAAAAATATAACCGATAAAGCTCTTTTGTTTTGCGTTACGTGTAAATGTTTAGTTTATTTGTCCTGCACTTATCAGCAACATGGCAGCTAAATCCATCAACAACAGATTAAAGGAAATATCTATAAAAGCAATATTTCAACTGACTTTATGATTATGAAATAGGAAAAGAATATTAAACCAAAAAAGTATAAGATGAGCTTAACAACCTGCATGTTCTCGTCTCAGGATCTCCCCAACGCTATGAATGCTGCAGAGATCACAGACAAGCTGGGCCTACACGCCCTCCGCCAGCGCAGCTGGTACATCCAGGCCACCTGCGCCACCAGCGGGGACGGCTTGTACGAGGGCCTGGACTGGCTCTCCAACCAGCTGAAGAACCAGAAATGATCCATTCCACCAGTTTTGATTTATTTTTTTGTTTGTGGTTTATTTTTTTCTGTTTCAACACAGCGGCAGCACCGGACCCAGGCCCCACCGCTCCCCCATCTGCCCGGCTCCCTGCCCCAGCTCTTTACTTTCATTCCCTCTTCCTGTTTTCTCCCCTCGTCAGTACTCTCGGGGCTCTAGCCTGTGCTGCTTGTGTGTGCGCGGGCGTGTATGTGTGTGCGCGTGTGAGTGAGTACCTTGTGTGTTCAGCGAGTGTGTGTGGGTGTGAAGGCATCTCTGTGTGTGTTGGCTGGGATTGGGAGTAACCCTGGCGTGCCTTTTACACACCTCCTGTGGAATCAGCAGTCTGGTTTTCAAGCCCCTTCTCCATCCACCAAACTCAGCCTCTGTCCTATCAGCCTACCCCCACTCTGTCTTGCACGTACCCCTTCTCCCCACCCTTACTCCCCAGAGGAAGCATGGTTTTCATACGGCAAAGAAAGAGCAAGGGTGCAAGCTCTCCTTCCTCCTCTTAGTATATACGTTAATTAGAAATGGTTCCCCAGTGTAGACTGAATGCTAGATGTTCATTTTAACCTCTTAGATTTTGAGACCTCAAACCCACCAGTAAGAGATTCAGTAAATTGCATCTTAACCTGTATCAGGTCAAAGCAAATCAAAAAGCAGAGAAGAAGAAAAAAGTCCCATCCTCGGTCATTCTGCTGTCATTTGAAAATCATGCCGTTTGTTTTATTATTATTATATTGGAATATAGCAGATTATTCTTAGAAATGGTTCTGCAGTGAACACTACCTTCCTCCCCGCAACTGAGATCACGAAGCACAAGGCAAGCCAACAATCGTCAAAACGAAGAATTCAAATTAGAACCTGCGAGTGTGTATGCAGTTCTCGTCTCTTTCAGGTCTTTTGGTTGCTGGCCTTTAATTCCCGGGATTAAATTGGATATTTTTGAGATGACCTTCAGTGTACTGAATTATTCTGACAGTGTTCCTACTTTATGTCAAACATCAGCCGGTTAACTGAGAACAGGTGTCCTGATACATTCACAAGCTTCACATGAGATGTTACATGTGGGTTTTTCTTTTGTTTCTGTAACTAGTTTTAGCATTTCTACTTGTACTTTGACTGCTGAACCAAATGCATTGAGCAGTATGACAAATCCTGTACATGGAAGTAGTAAGAGCATCTTCGAGGGCCTGAACTTATTTTGACGAGTCTTACTTACTCAACGGTTGGCAGTTGTACATTAAAATCTGAAAAGCATCCAGCTGTGAGGTTTTTATGGTTGGGATGAAGAATGGGCACCAAATATGAAGGCTCTTCAACTGTGAACTGTCCAGACAGGAAGAAAAGGAGGGGAAAAAAGGTTAGCATGTCTGGGTGTTTTACAGGCTACTACTTCTCATTGTAGCGCTGCGTACTTAGTGACCGAGAAGACCACCAAGTTCTGTGGGCGAGCTGGAAGGACTTGGTTGGAGACCTGTCGAGGGGAATGGGTGTGTGGTTATCCTGGTCGTGAGTTTCAGCAGGCGTCCTCAGTGTTGAACCATGGGGGGGGGTTAAGCTGGCACTTCTGTCAAGAATGATTGTAAATCTGTAAGTTCCCCTGTAAACTGTTTCCGTGGGGATTTCCTGAACACATTAATAAACATGATTTGATCCAACAGCTGCTGGAGAGTTCTTGAATTTTCCTTCCTCAGCCTGTTGAGCTCTGATAGCATTCGCATTGTTTTAGAAAGGTAAATTCACAAAGTTGGAGGTTTTGAGCCAGAGCCGATGTGATCGGATACAGAAGACCTGCTGTAATTTGTTTAAACTCTTTTACATGTTCCACCCTTTTCTCTTCAGAACAAATAAAAGGTGTCAGAAAACACAGGTCTGGAATTAGACATCTAAAAGCCATTTCCTTATCCCTATATGTCCCAAACTATCAATAAAATATAACGATAATGGTGTTTCACATTGGCGCTGAAATTTAGAATAGACATTAAAAACAGGATTATTTTCTAATTGTACAAATCCCTAATTAACCCTTTAATGTTCACTAGGAAAAAATGGAAAATGCATTGCCTCATTTCCTTGGGGCAAAAATACTTATTTAACAACGGGATAAGAGTTAATAAAATAACAATGATTAAGTAGTTAAAACGAAATGGTAATGAGATTACAAACACTTTTATTTAATACAAGCCCGAACCAAGTGGTAGAGATGACTCATGCAGGTTTACTTCCACATATTTTTAACAAGATTCATTATTGTCACTGAAAAATCTGCAGGCAGTTAAAGGGATGAACTATATGTAATTTATCATTATTTAGTCCCTAATGAGCAGAACGAAAATCTCAGCTCGTACGTGTATAACTTGTTTTGTCCTGGTTCAGAAAATATTAATACAAGCATTTAAATGTGACTTGGTGTATATATATATATATATATATATATATATATATATACACGTACACAGGGTAACACAAAGTGCTGTACATAATAAAAACAAATCATACAAATTTTTTTTAATAACAATAGAAATGTTACGCTCCATATCGGTATTTGATCAATCTATAAGTTACATCTGAAGCGTATAGTTGTTGTTGTTTTTTCTTAGGATCAGTTAAATTTCCTTATTTCCTTGTTATTTTTTTAAAGAAATGTGGCTCATAAATATCACACAGCGTTAAATGTGAGTCAAACTAAAACTTTTCAGTTTCCATCCAGGTGTAACCTCTAGGTGGAGACAGCTGCTCACCTTTAAAGAAAACACCACCTTCAGCAGCTGTGTGACTTGTAGTTTTAATTCCCAGTTTGAGCAAGAGGAAAACCGGTTGGCTGAGTGTCATAATTACTACTAGAACCTGATGTGTATCTGGTAAAAGCAAAACTTAAAACAGCACAACTTTAGTTTTGTTTATAAAATCGGTCTCAAGATTGTTTTCCTGCTTAGTTTCATCACTATGTGACTGTTTAAAGTATTCAAGTATAGTAAGAGAAACTTTAAACTGTGTTTGGTTTTATTGAGATAAAATCTTATCAATGAGTCAAACGGAGCGTCTCCGCTAGGTATTCAGTTAGATGTGTAAATCACAGAAGAAAATCTTTGTACTTGGAAAACTAAATTTGCTTTAGTACCTACAGAATTAAACAGTACTTTAATATTTTATTTGAACTTTTACACTTCCTCCATATTTGTAGACAATTAGATTTGATTTGTACTTGTCATGTTTAAATATGACGATGAAAGTTACAAAACATGTGTCTCTGTTAGAGCTTCATGCAACAGAAAGAAAAATAGAAAAGAAAGAAAAACATTTAAAATAAACAGTGACACAAAATAGCTGTAACATCACAAAGTGGTACAAAACAACTGAAGAGCACAAGTTAATGTTAATGTACAAATAAGCAACAGGAATAAAGAAAAATATGACAAGTTGATGAAGACAAAACAACTAAGACGTAAGAATTAGATATTTGTTGAATATAAGGTGGAAATAATTAAAGACTGAGAAGCCAAGGAAGCAGAAAATCATGCAATTTAAGATTTATAACAATAATAATAGTAATTTTAACAAAACACAGCTGCAAAACAGCCACAAAAAGAAAGAAAAGGTGATGCTAAACATTTAAATAAACAGAAAAACAACACGTCAGGGAAGTAAAACAGCCTTAAGCAGACATGACAGAAGTTACAAATGTTTTCTTTGTTAATTATCTGTTCTAATAAAAAGAAAATGCCGTGAAGAGGACGAGGAACAACAGCAAACTATTCAATCCGGAAGGCCCCATCAACGTCGAGAAGAAAGTGGGCGGGGCTTACCGTGCACACCTGACGGACAGTTTACACACCCTCGACTCCCAGTCTGTGGAGACAGTTGTTTGTTTCTCTGGTGTCTCAGCATCCAGCTTCATTTGCTTCACATTAGACTGGAAACAAAATCTCTGCACAAATTAAGAAGTCAGCGCGATGGCTGACAGCTGAAACCCGCTAACTGGCGACACCTTAACTTCACAGGTGAGTCCTGTGAGATGCAAACAAGCCAGGTAGCTCAGACAGGTGCACTGCTTTCATTGCTGTTTATGCTTAAAAGACGGAGTTGTCCGACCTTCGCTCAGTTAAAGTATCTTGAATTAGACTAAAGTTTTAGAGTGAGGTTCTGGGGCAGTGAACGCCTCTTTTTGTTTGCTTTGGTTTTAGCGTCGACGTGTTAATCTCACATTTATTTACATAACCGCACAGGTTAAAGGTGGACTCGTAGTTTCACTTTGAGAGGTCAGGCAGCACGCGGGGTCTTGACTTGATTACGTGTGTTTACAAGTTGCAAGTGGCCCACATAGTTTATCACTGACCCATTTTTTCTGCTTCAGTATTGGCTCTGACTTTTTTTTTATACATTAACATCTGATCCTCATGTTTACAGAACACTTAAGTAGTAATCATGGTGAGCTGAAATGTTAATATTAAGCCTTTCTGCTTATTGTATAATAATTTCAGTTATTTTTTAAGTTACTGATGCTTCTCAGCTATAATGACCTGCAGTCTTTTTCGTCTTTATATTACTGCGAATAAAATATCTAATTTTCTAACAAAATAAGGTTATAACAGAGACTTTTTTCATGCTCACCCACATCTCTGAACTGTTAGAAAAAGGTCTATAATACTTGAAGCAATTATTGTAAAAGGTGCAACAAAAGGCTGGGAAAATAATTGGCATAAATCAAAAACAACTGGGGAAGAATTGTCAACTAATTGGGTTAACTGGCAACATGACTGGGTATAAAAGGAGCATTTAAAAGAGGCAGAGAGTCCTTCAGATGTGAAGATGGGGCAAGGTTCACAAATCTGTGACAAACTGAGTCTAAACATTGTGGAGCAATTTCAGAAAAACGTTCCTTGATGTAGATGTGACAACCTTGAAGATCCCACCAACTGCAGTGAATAATAATTAAACATTTAGAGAATTAGGAGGAATCTCTGTGTGCAGGGGACAAGGCAGAAGGTCAACACTGTATGTTTGTGATCTTTGCACTGCATTGAAAACAGTCATGAGGATCTCTGTAATAAAAAATGTGTTTAAGAAGTTTGTAAATCATAAATCATTTTCTTTTAATGTATGTTTTTATACAGCGTACCACAAAGCATGAGTATTAATAAATTACAATTCACTGGTAAGGAGTGTGGACCAGAATGCCAGAGGCGACAACTGAGTGGTTATTTGTGTGATTTATCAAAGGGATTATCCTCTAAATATAAGGCTAAAAACTGCAAAAAAAAAAAAAAAAAAAAATCTTTTCATGAAATGTTTCAAAGGATTGAAACATGTGACTAAAGAAAAAAAAGTGACAGAATCTGTTGATGCACTTTGGCTGACAGTGTAAAGTAGTTTGTAGTCTAACAAATGCAGCAGTTCAACTGGAAACCCAGCTTGGTAAACGGAGTGAATAAAGAAGAAAAAACTTACTTCTGAAAATTTGTATTGCAAAATGAAGAATGAAATTCTCAAGAATTAAAAGAAATGGACTTTTACTGAGCTTTTACTGAGTAAGGGGCACAGAAACAAATGTAGAAAAAGTTATTGTTAATTGCAATTGTTCCACGTGGTAAAAAAAAACCCAAGCAGTATGTAGAGCATCGAAGGACCCAGTCCTGACTACTTGTGAGATGGAAATATTTACAGCTAAATTGTGCCGTGAGGAACTGATTGAAGCTACGAGAAGTTAGCACAAGCTAAATGGAGAAACCACATGGTTTGCTTTGTTTTTTCAGATTTGGTATATTCTGTTTGTGACTGTAAAAGCATGAAATCAGAATCTGTTAGCCTTTATGTCTTCTCTAATGAGATTGAAACACAACAAATATGGATTTGCTTTATTTGACAAGCAGTGTTTGATTTTTTTAACACCAGAGTGGTTAAGAGTCCAGAATTTTCATTTTCAGGCAGCTGTTTCCCAAGTTCACCCTTAAAACTGCAGCTTTGTCCAGATAAATGATGAAGTCTGGTGCTGTTCCAGCCATTTATCCGGGCAACTTCAGGAGTACAAGCACAAGCCGTGCATCAGCCACTAAATTTAAAATGTCTGTGCGTTTTCTCGCCGTCAGGCTCTGGTTTTAACAGTTCCTGCTCTCAGACACCTCCACTCAGTCCACGTCTTTGTCATATGATTTTGTTTTGTATTTAATTTAGTAGAAAGCCTTAAAAGTGAAAATATTACAAAAGTATTACAATTTTTGTTATTTGTGGGAGAACTTTTGAAATGTACATTGAGTTTTAATGTGAATAATAACTGCTGGAGTGGGACTTTAATCAAGGACAAGCAAGTTTCTCAAATGTGATGATTTGCTTTTTATCAATAAGAAAACTTCTAAATTGGACTCTCAGAGCAAGAAAAAAAGATTTCCACTATTTTTGGACTTTTTTTTTTTTTTTATCCCCAGTAATTATGAGCTCATTTAAGAAAACCATAGTAAAATAAGCATTTTCTTGCAGAGTTACTGCGTCTACCGCACAGTGTAGAGGCTGTAAATACTCTTTTATAGCCAACTTGTGGTACAGTAGTAGACTGATAAGTAATTTCTTTTATTTTTGGTTAACAGGTAATGTGATTAAATCATCCACACACTCCTAACTAGCTGATATCAGGACCTGTGATTAACAATTAAACCATGCAACCTTGAATATTTGAGATAATAGTACTCAAAAATTTGAATTCTCTTTAAGGGTTAGGTGAATAATTTTTTTAATTGTTACTTAGTTTGTTGTAGTAGCATAAATGAGTCATGCTTTTAAATTATTAACATGACAAATGATCATGACAGCCACATTGATATTTGCATCTTTCAGGTGCACTGGTGCCTTTAGTCTTTACATGCACCTGTTCACAGACAGGCTTTTCATCCTGGAGAGATTTCAAACCACCTGCAAACTGGGTGCTTTGAATAGGAGTGGTGGTGGTGAACTGCTGCTGCTGCGTGGAGATGAAAGGAAGATTTCAGGTAAATTCAGTCAATTCCACCTGATTAAAAACTCAGAGTTTGTGTCTGAACCTGGAGGTTTTAGCAACTTTATTCAGCTGCGGAATCACTGCAGTCATTTAAAAGAACAGAAACAGACTTTAAATAATAATGACATGATGGCAGGCAGGTTGGGTCTTTTTACCTGCAGGTACCCGGTTCTTTCCCTCTGGGATAAATAAAGTTTTTTTATTTCATTTCTAAACGTTTGTTTTTTTAAAGTATATGATTTGATTGTAGTTTAATATTGTGAGATAAAATTTTTGCTTTTGTGCTAAAAACAAAACATGTTTCATATTTAGGCGACACACACGGCGAGTGTTGTCTTGCAGTGTTTATGGAAATTCAGGCTCAGATTTATTGTGTTATTAGATCTATATTAAGTAACGAGCACACAACCCAGCCATGCTCTTGTTCTTGTAGCATCACTTGTTTATGCATCCAATGTTCTGCAGTTATTTCCTTTTATTACAAATGTGCTTTAACAATCAGCTGCAGATCTAAAAATGTCATCACTATTACAGTTTGACATAAAAATAGAAATAGTTGTGTTAGCTGTAACTGCAGTGTAGCTGTGAAAACACCATGGCTTGATTTCTGATTTATATTGACTCTCATGTTGGATTAGAGATTATTTTCTATTGTCTGTCATAGTCTGCTTGAATTATCACTCAAATCTTTATTTCGGAAGAAACAGAATATTCTGCTAGCTCAACTAATGGAAAATACTAGCTAAGCTTAGCTAGGTGTTCAAATTAGCATCAACATTAGTGACACGTCTTTATACCTGGCATCATTTAAACTCCCTCATGTTGCATCAACTTACACATAAATAAGCTGAATCTGTTCTTTATGTGTTGTTCGATAACACTGCTGACCAAAAGTTGTCCTGCAACAATATTTTACAGCAGCTAAAGTGAATTATTTCCAAACAAATTGGGGTTTTAGTTGTTGTTGTGATGATCTTCTGTATTATTTGTCCCAATGAAATAAATGTTCCTGGATTTTATGACCCATAGCTGAATAAAGAGCATATCCATAGACAAACTGGGAAGGATGTTCTTCTATTTTCTGACAGATAAGCCTAGAAAATAATCAGTGGTTGCTGGGCTGTTTCAGTGGTTCATAATTTCAGAAAATCTGAAGTTTTGTGTCCTGATGTTTCTTATCTATCACATATCATTGATTAATGACAAAAAACCTGAGAATTATTGTAAATGAAGCTCATATTTGCAAATACTCACATTTGAGTTGATATTAAAGTCCAATTTTATATACAGATTATTGTGTTTTAAAAGAAAAATTAATTATCTGAAGGCTCCCCAGAGGCGGGGGATAAAACTTTTTAATCATGTTGAAACTACCTTTTCCATATCAATACCATACATTTAGATCTCTTGTGACTTTAGGCTATAGTGCATTTTTGGATTCGTTTGCACTAGAATTTGACTGATTTTACCGTTGTGGATAAATCATGTCTTTGCACGCATGCTGCTTGAAAAAGATTTCTGATGTACTTTGTAATAAGTTTCATCAGAGTTTTTCTCCCCACTTTCAGTGTTTCGAGTCCTCCCAGCTTGCATGTAGCCCAGTAAGAGTAAGAGTTACAGGTCTTTACAGTCAAATGTAAATGTAAACAGATTTATTATTTCTCTCCTTTTACCGAAGCATGACCAATATTACAACATTCAAATAGCAATAGTTTTCCTCCTTTTCCTTTATGAACAGAAACTATTTAAACATTGAAATATGGCTGTCCCCATAGAAGAAATAAGGAATAAATTAATATTTAATCAAATTTAGGATAAATAAACATAGATGGATATGAAAAAAAAAAAAATCTTGGCTGCATGACTCTTTGAGCAGTAAATAATCTATGGAAGGTTCCACATCAGTGCTACCCTTTAATTCATTTCTGATATTTTCTACTTTAGAAAAAAAAAGTCTTGATATA
>JBAMHW010000024.1:3233465-3262996 GCA_037177495.1 Rhadinocentrus ornatus | reverse complement strand
AAGTGGACAGTTTGATTTCACAGAAGTGTGATTGACTTGGAGTTACATTGTGTTGTTTAAGTGTTCCCTTTATTTTTGTGAGCAGTGTATTTCAAGAAAAAAAATCCCAAATATGACCTCCTTTCTATAGAAAGTCAACCTTGGCAGACATTGAAACTACGGTTGAACAAAAGCAACCTTGTCTTAAGGTTAATGGCTCACACCATTAATGGCAGCCTGCTGAGAGTAAATCAGACTTGACGTCAGTGACAGGTGAGTCAGACTGAAATTACAGGCTGACCCAGGTTGAAAAAGCTGAGAGGCAGTTAAACTGGGTACCAGGGAGCAAAACAGAGATCACACCATAAGGGAGAGGTCATAGACTGTAACACACTAGTTAACTGGTTGCTTTGCTTTTTTCTATATTTACTACTAAACCTGTTACCGTTTTGTCTGGGCATGCAGAGCTGCACTCTTTTTTATTACAAAGACTTTTTTATTTTACCTGAACATTTCTTTTTTGTACCTGAACATTTGTTGACTTCTCTCCCTAGAGATCCTGTTATCAGGTGTCATACTGTGCATGACATACAGCCCTTCTGACCCTGAACACACACACGCTCACACACTCTAGTCTTATTAATTCATGGCCTTCAACTCTGGATTGAATTGCAGTTGGTGCTAAAGCTGAATTAACTTTAACAATAGCTTTCTGCTGCAGGCGCACACACCCTTGGAGACAAGCTTGTCTGCAGCGTTTCATCACACATGCACACTCAGCACTGCTCATATGTTCTCACTGTTTTCTATGCCTCACTGATATGCTGCTATTCACTGGTATTCATTATTCATCACTGCCATTAGTTTGAGTGTCTGAGAAACGTCTGCATTCACCTGTTTGTGTTTGCTTGCTTTTCTTCAACTGATTGTGCAGCTGAGGAAAGGAAGCAAAGAAAGGCACCAAAATAGTGATGCTAATTATAAATACACACCACAGGTTCTTTCCACAAACACATGAGAGCGCATTATTTAAATCCAGTGCATATAATGATGGGATCAAAGGCAGAGAGATTGGGGTGCAGGCCCTTTAAGAGAGACAGAATGGGGAGGGCTGTGCATCCATAAAAGATGAGTTTATTCAGTGGCCATGGTAGTACATGGTTAAAAGCGCCTCTGCACTCCAGCGTGCTCTCATACCCATCACAGACGGAGCATCTCTGTCCTACCAAACGCTTCCCACATGCTGACAAAGCTCTGCCAGAAGCTGAGGTATGGATGCACTCAGAAGGGAGGGATGAAACTGCACCAAGAGCAGATGGAATGCAAGAAGGAACAACAGTAGAAGAACAGCGCATGGACAAGAAAGAAGAGGTTAAAGGAAAAAAAGAAGAAAAAGTAGCAGCGCAGTGAAGGACTGTGAACAGTTGCATCCAGGTGGAGAATGGGCAATTCCTCCTTCCCAGGCATGTCCCCTCTCTCTCCGTCCATTCTGTAGTTGCAGGTATTTCTAACTTGAGTGCCTTTTCTGACGTGCTGGGAAACAACTGCTGTTTACCTCTGCTCTCCCTCTCATTCAGTCTGTCGCTCTCTATTTGCTCCATGTGATCTTTTTTTTTTTTTTTTTTCCCATTAGGTTCAAATCAATATGACTTGACTGAGTTGGCACTTTGGGAATCCTCTGTAGCATTGCCCACTGCAGGGCATGAATATAAAATTTTTGGCAGTACTGAAACATTAAATAAGTTCTCATTTCTGTGGTTTGATTAATGATTAAGCTTCTGTCTGACTGCAGCCTGAATAATCTGGTGCAGTCTATTTGAAATACCGTAGAACTGTCTGTGAAATGCCATCCAGAGCAGATATTGATAGTACTGAGTATCTGAGAGGATGGGGGTGTGAGCTCGAGCGTGGGTTGCATCTGGCAAGCTTATTTACTGCCTGTGTGGATGTTCTGGCTCTCAGTGGCGGGCATCTGGGGCAGCATGAAAGGGGGGTATTGATGGATTCACAGAGGCTGCATTTGGTCAGAAAGGAAGAGATGGAAACTGGTAGCTGGAGATTGCAGAATCGTAATGCTGTGGTTTTGAACTACAGAAGCTCTCCTTCTTTTCAGACAGCAGCAAAAAATAAATAAATAATAAAATAGTTGGAAAGAAATATTTTTAACATTTTGTTTTTTTGGTGGGTCCTTTTTAATGTTTATGTATGAACCCAAATCACTGGGGTACATATAAGATTAGATTTTATAAAATGTTTATGCTTGACCAGATCTCAGCTGCACAAGCAAAACACTGCTCTCTTTCACTGGTGTGTTCTACAAGACATGAAATGCATGAGTTAAAGCAGCTTGTAGAAAATTAAATAACAGGCACATATTTGGACTGAGAGCACCTTTTAGTTATTTATCTGTTGACTGAATTGATCACAAACAAGTCGCATTAGCATTTGCCCGACTTACTGCCGTTGCTGAACAATCTTCCTGAGACAAAAAACTTGTAATGGCAAAAATATTTACTGTCTGGGCCGTAGTTATTTAGGATGGAAAAGGTAACCAGTACTCTTGGGTATTGATGGTTTTAACAAATCAAAGTCTGCTGCAAGCATATCTGATACATGAAGGTACTAAACCTGACGCATTCACTCCGTATATTACTTTTTTTAATTTAAATGTCCTTCACACATTTACACCACAGATTAAAGCAACATTTTTATTCCTTTTTTTTCTGATATAAAACGAGTTGAAATATTTACATTCCAGCTGTCTAGACCATTATTTAAGATGGCGAAGGTAACCAGTGCTCATTGGAATTACCTTTAGACCAAAAATAGCATGACTGCTATAACATTGTCCTAAACCTAAACATTCAGCAACGTCGCAATGCAAATCAGGAAATTCCGTTACCAGGAAATATATCCAAACTGATGAGCAGAAGTTGTGGTTGACTATTTGGTTAGGGGAAAAATGGTTTCCTCTGACCATCCCAGGTTATCTTTAAAAAAGGCAGAAACCAGCTCAAACAAGTGTAGGGACCAATTTAAAACCGAAGTGTTAATTATGTATTTGTTCTATCAAGAATGAACCATTTATATATATTTATGCCACGCAGCTCGTACAAGGGGGTCCGGCACTTCATACTCCCATAGTACTCCCCACAGGAGTCCCCAGGAGACACGTTCGAACGCCTTCTCCAAGTCCACAAAGCACATGTAGACCGGTTGAGCAAACTCCCATGCCCCCTCCAAGACCCTGAAGAGGGTATAGAGCTGGTCTACTGTTCCATGACCGGGACGAAAACCACCTTTTTGAAGAGGGGGACCACCACCCCAGTCTGCCAGTCCAGGGAACTGTCCCCAATGTCCATGCTGCAGAGGCGTGTCAACCAAGACATGTGGCCGCAAGTCCAGCGATACGACTAGAAAGTCTATCATCCTGGTGCAAAGTGCACATGTGGACACTCTTATGCCTGAACAAGGTGTTCGTTATGGACAATCCATGACGAGCACAGAAGGCAACAAAACACCACTGGCATTTAGATCAGGGGGGCCGTTTCTCCCAATCACACCCCTCCAGGTCTCACTGTCCCAGCAGAATGAGGGAGTCCCCGGAATGAGTGCTCTTCAACACCCCCTCCAACAGTTTCAAAAAGGGTGGGTACTCTGAACTGCTATTTGGTACATAAGCACAAACAACAGTTAGGACCCGTCCCACCAACTGAAGGCGGAGGGAGGCTACCCTTTCGTTCACCGGGGTAAATCCAGGCACCAAGTCGGGGAGCAATGAGCATGCCCACACCAGCTTGGCGCCTCTCACCGGGAGCAACTTCAGAATGAAAGAGGGTTCAACCCCTCTCAAGGACAGTGGTTCCAGAGCCCAAGCCGTGCGTTGAGGTGAGTCCAACTATATCTAGCCGAAACCGCTCAACCTTGCGCACCAGCTCAGGCCCCTTTCCCGCTAGAGAGGTGACATTACACGTCCCTAGAGCTAGCTTCAGACCACCAGGGTCCCCGCCTTTGGCCGCTGCCCATCTCACACTGCACCCGACCCCTATGGGCTCTCATGCAGGTGGTGAGCCCAAGGGAGACTTTCGATACACATTACAAAAAATTAAAACATCAGATCTGTTTAATCTGATTTAATAACATAATTGGAAATAAATAAAAACTGCAGAAATCTCCCAAAATGACAAGGATAATCATTCAGAAAAACACAACTCTCCTTTTGATTTGAATTAAATGATAATGCATGTGAAAGTGCAAAATGGAGGTCTACACTATCTTTAATCAGTATTGATTTACATGATACCCTCCTCACCTGCTCTCTGCACAAATCCATGTCAGCACGAGAAGACTCTTGTATCTTAAAAATGTTGGGAGACAAAAAAAACCCATCCATCTTAAAATTAAGCATTGTGGACTTGAGGCCTGTCACATTCTTCATGTCATTTCACTTGGAAATCTCTAAGAGGATTAAATCTGAAGTGAGCTTTTTTAAAAACGACGACTATACTGTCGCCCTTGAATGTTTCAAACTTATCTCTTTGCATCGCAGACTGCGTGAGTCAAGTCTCCTCGGTGACATCGCAACACATTCCCTAACTCCTCTGAAGGGCGTGAGAGGGCGGGTGGAGGTGGTAGCAGGAATCATGAGTGACTGGGGAGCACCTGAAATGGAGAGGCTAAAGATCTGTCAGAGAATTGATGAGCAGCAACCAACCAGCAGTTTCCCCACATCAGGCTGATCAAACTTGTTGACATCTGGAAGAATGTGCAGTAAGACTGGGAAAGGGAGGACGTGATGATGGACTGAGAGGAAGCTGATGCATAAATGATAGCAGTATCTAAGGGCTGGTTGATGTGGTTTACCAGGTGATGGTTGACCGACTGTAACGTCGGATCTTAACTGTCTTTTTTTTAACAGAATGAGTTGTATTATTGTTCAGGTTGCGCTTTTGTCTTTAGAGGCAAAAAAGGTTTCTAGCTTCTATATTGCAGATTTAGAAATTAAAGACTTGATTGTTTCGATAGCTTTTATTTTTGAGTCTGCTGCAAACTTCTGATAAAGGAAAACCGTAAACCTGCTTACATTTGTAACATTTATCCCTCAAGGTTTTTTATGCAAATGTCCAGAGAATTGAAGATACATGACGCTTTTTTTTTAAAGTATGGTAACTACTGATTAAGTCATTAAATCTGATGATTGACTTGATAATGATTTTATCTCTGGTGGTCTGAGCCAGGGATAGGCAAGTTGGTGCTCGAGGGCCACTGCCCTACAGGTTTTGGATTTTTCTGCTGCAGCACCTGAATCAGATTAATGGGACAACATGATTTGGGCAGAACTTCACGGCAAGCTGTTAAGAAGAGCTTCTTCATATGAATCTGATGTGTTTTGAGAAGCTAAGCGTCTAAAATCTTAAGGAGTTGCCCATCTCTGGTCTAAGCTGTTAGTTTTATCCTTTGAAATGCTTTCATTATATACATTTTTAGCCACTTCATCAGGTCCACCTTGCTAGTACCAGGTTGGACCCCTTTTTTCTTTCAGAACTGCCTAAATTCTTGGTCTCATAAGCTGCGTTTCCATTACAGCTTTATATATTTCTAAAATTTTGTCAAAGTGCAAGATTTGCAGGTGTTTCCACTGAATGGTGTTTAGCGCATTAGCTGTTATTCTCGTAAAATCTTGTCCCACGAGAGTCCACTTTGAAGAGGAAGGAGATTTCTAATTCCTTGTAAAATTCTGAATTTTGCTGTGCTGTTTGCTATGGCATTTATATATATTTTTTTATTATTTGTAAAAAAAATTCCGTCTCCTGCTCCATACCGCGCCATCTTTACTTAAAATAAACTGGTCACATAACTGCCTAAATCATGTCCAAGGACACTTTGACAATATACTTCTGTATCGACAGGTCTGTAAAACCACCTCATGAGAGCGTTAAAACCTTTTAGCGATATTTAAGGAATAGCATCTGCAGATTTGTCGGCTGCATCCATGATGAGAATCTCTCGTTGCACCACGTCCCAAAGCTGCTCTGTTGGATTGAGATCTGGGGCCTCATTTTTTAAACTCTGCATAGCAAAGCAAACAACAGGTGGTGTCTGCTGCGCAACAAGGAAATGCTGCACACTTCTACTTTCAGATTTATCAAAGCATGCACACGCACGTCCTACACCTGTTTCCGTTAATAAATTACAATCAACTCTAAAGTAGGCGCACGTGAGGGAACGCCTTCCCACGCACATATGGTGGCTATAAATGGTCAGGTGGACTCCTGTAATACATTTTCAACACATCATTTCTGTGATGGCTCGGGAGGGAGGCCGAAGTACGACTCCTACAGGGGGAATTTGTTTTGGAGAAAAGTGTCTGCTAAATGACAGTACTGATGCCAGTTATTAGTTTTAATTTATGAAAATGTAAAGATACATCTGAGATTGAGCAGTTTATTTAGTTTTAAATAACATTTCTTTCTAGTTGCTGGGTGCTCCGGTGGGTGGGCGGTGCAGAGGGACACAATCACCGCTGTTGACCAGGTGGACAAGGAGTTGCGGGAAATAAAGACCGTCTGGAAAGAAATTAGGACAATTAAAAAAAAAAGGAAAAAAAGCATTGTGTAAGAATAAATAAATAAAAGGAAATCCACCTCTTGACCTCTAGACCCCCAGCCTCCAGTCTGCATCTGGTTCTGCTAGAATGAAGAACCAAAGCTACTTTTTGTACTGACTGCTACATGCTGGCAGCAGACTGTCCACCTTATTTGGCTGAATGGGTTTTATAACTTGTAAGTTTTATTTCACAATGACAGAACATATTTTAGTGGTTGAGGTTCTTATTAATGTCTTCTCCCTTTTCCCTTAAAATCCTGTACCCCCCCACCCCTCCCCCCAGTGCTTGCGCTCTCAGGAGACTTAATATCGAATGTACATCTTAATTCATTTCTGCAAACAGCTTTAATATCTAACATGTGGTGTGAAAGGTAATAGTGGATTGTGCTCAAATGTCTCACATTTCACAGCATTTTCTTGATTTTATTCTGGACCGGTGGTGTCGCTGTTTCCTGTTTCTCTAGATTTTGTGCACACGGGAGGGTCAGAGTTGCCGTGAAGGCAGGAACATTTTCCGTCAAGTTTGGTTTTCATTAATCGCAAAAGTTAGCCTGTAGTGGTTAAACCAGGCCACGTTGGTACCAAGGGGCCAAGAAAATATCCCCCACACCATTACACCACCAGCAGCCTGGACCATTGATCCAAGGCAGGATGGATCCATGTTTTCATGTTTCCACCAGGTTCAGACTTTGAGAAGCATCTGAATGTGGAGCTGAAATGGAGACTCATCAGACCAGCAACGTTTCTCCATATTCTACTGGTCCAGTGTTGGTGAGTCTGTGTGAATTGTAGCCTCAGTTTCCTGTTCTTAGCTGACAGGAGGCACCCGGTGTGGTCTTCTGCTGCTGTAGCCCATCGGCTTCAATGTTTGACGTGTTGTGTGTTCAGATGTGCTGTTCTGCAGACCTTGGTTGGAACCAGTGCTTATTGGTCTTCCTGTTGCCTTTCTATCATCTGCAACCAGTCTGCACATTCCCCTCTGACATCAACAAGACATTCTGGTCCAGACAACTGTTGCTCACTGGATATTTTCTCTTCTTCTGACCATTCTCTGGAAACTCTAGAGACGGTTGTGTGTGAAAATCCCAGTAAATACTCAGACCAGCAACCATGCCACATTCAAAGTCACTTAAATCCTCTTTCTTCCTCATTCTGATGCTCAGTTTGAACTTCAGCAAGTCGTCTTCATCATGTCTACATGACTGAATGCATCAAGTTGCTTCCATGTGATTGGCTCATTCTATATTTGTGTTTACAAGTAATTGAGCAGATGTATCTAATAAAGTGGATGGTAAGAGTAGATGTATATTATTAAATCGCTGTGGGGCTGCATTGTTGCCATTGAGGACTTAAAAGATACCTTGTATCTTCGACTTCATTTGAGTGCTAGAAGATGAAAATGCACAAACAGAAAACATGTTTTATTTTTTTTTAGCCAGCAAATATTTATTATTAAACATCCTTGGCCTTCCCTTCTAGATGAAACAAGATGTGAATCTGATCCGGGACATTATGAGCCTACTACCTCTCTCCTGTTCTTATTCAGAACTAAACACAACTTACAGAACTGACCAGAACCTCACGTGCTCCTCACCTGCTTTTATGAATTTTGTTGCGTGTAGTATTGTTTATTTGTTCTGGAGATGCTGTGTGAAGAAAAGCAGAGAGCTCTTTCCTGGGTTGCTTTTCTGTGATAAATCAGCATAATGGGGAACTTCTGTGTAACAGTTTCACCATCGGCAGCCATGTCCATTCCCTTCTCCAGCTGACAGGCTCTGGATGAACGTGTTGATAATGACCACTGGTTGGGTAATGTGGCTACTTTGTCAGAGATGTGTTATTGTTTACGCTCCTTGCACCATTGAAAGCTCAAACAAAAATGAGATATATCACATTTTTTTAATTAATAGTTATTTTGGAAGGCTCAGCATTTTAAGATGACCTTTTTATGTGTGCATGTTAATGTTGAGCAATGGCTTTGTAACAGTTGCTTGCAGTCGGTACGACCGAACGGCAGGACTGACGACTAATAGGGCAGATCGAGGTGTATTAGGACACTTTTTTTCTATTAAGTCCTTTAAATATGATATATTGTCATTTATGTGCTTCACTAGGTAGAAAGAATGGGTAATTAAAGGTGAACAAGAGAAGTCTTTAAGAGAAGGTAACATTAATAAAACGTTAGACACGGCTCAATCCCTGAGGGGCTATTTAAAGAGCTGTATTTGAATTTTATGAAAATAGACTGAGCACTCATATCTGAAAGTGACCGTCCATCCTGTCTTCTAAACTATTAAATCTCTCAACCTGTGTAAGTTTACCAGAGATAAGAGAAGCTGTTGATTATCAAGATGTCCATTATCTGAGAGCTCTGAGTGGCAGTTGATGTTGCCTTGGTGATAAGTGCAGCAAACTTTGCCATAATTTGCTGCTCCTTGGAAATAAATGAGTAAGTTTTGTAACATGTGCACCCCAAGAATCCATCTGTTCATTTCGTGTCATTTGGTGGGTTCCAGCAAAACAACCGTAGGCCAGTTTGGAGAGTTGCATCGAGAAATGTGCAGGTGAAACGGGGGAGAATCTTTAAAGACTTTGAGCTTTACTCGTGCTTTTATTTATTTATTTTAAATTCAGAAATAGTAAAACATTCAGTTGTGGAAAAAAGTGCATCCACTTTCAACTCTTAGGTTTTAATTGGGCCACAATAGAAATTTATCTCAGTAGTGGTTCTTAAAATCAGGAAGATGAATCAGAATAAAAATGTGGCATATTGTTGTTTACTTATTTAACCCAAACAGTGATGCAAACTGTAGAAGTGGTGTCATTTTCAGCATGTTATTGCTCTATCTCATGCTGGTCGAACAATTTTGGCCCACTTTTTTTTGTCAAGTCCTGTCTCTCTGGCTTCCCCTTCACTTCCTGGTGTTGCTTTGTTTCTCCTCCCACTGTGCCTGCAGCTGCACTTAAACACAACAGCCAGCATGGAAGGGGATATGCGAGACGAGGGAACGATGGTGGTCTTGGGACTGTTAACAGAAAAAGCCCCAGCCAGCTCGCTCTCTGATTGGCTACATTCCATTCCACATCACCATCCACACAGTCAAAATTCATGAGTCGTCTGCTTTCCTCACATATATGAAGATATTTAGTCGTAAATATTGAACGTGTTTAATACTTCCGATTTTCATCTACGACCCCTTTTGGAGCCGATTATCGGGACAAATTTGCTCGTAACACGCCTCGGACCAAATGATTATTTTATAGGAAAATCTAATAAGACTCAAGATAACTGGGAATTTGCCTTTCTTGGTCGGGAAGGGGCAAAATTGGGACAAAAACAGCCTGATAATCTGTAGTGTTTGAATCAAACAGTATAAATAAATGAATGAAAAAAATATTGTTAATATTTTACCAATATTATATGTAATGTGAATAAATTCTCTACATTACTAAATCAAATTCAATTTCAAAGTTTATTTCAAACATGTTCTTTCATTTTTTACAATATTTAGAATATTTACGATTTTCCCATTTCATGTCTGAAAAGGAGTAGGCAGAAGTATAAACTTATGTCATTTTGTAGCAACAATACATAAATAACAGGTAATGTAAAGAAGAACGATAAAATATTGAGGTGTGGTGAGATTTATTGTTACATTTGCTCCATTTAAGGTGTTTATGCTGCAACGAAAAATGTCCAAATAGGCTGAAATGTTTTTTTATTTTTTTTATTTTCACCTTTCTTTTATTTGTCTTGCGGAGGAGGAAAACAGTTCTCTGACAATCGACTGTCACACTTAAAAGGCTCCTTTGAAGCAGGGCTGTATCTCCCTGTTGTGTATCTTTGTTGAAGATTCCCAGTCAGTCAGTTTCTCGGGCTGTAGCTTTTACTTTTTCACCCAGCAGTCATGGGGACATTTAAGAACAGCAGGTGATGAGCTCTTGTAGCTCATCGTCAATTTCCTTATTCTATACGTCCTGTAGAAGACCCTTCAGGAGACAAAAGCTTGTTATTTTCACCACAGAGGCAAATCTCATGGGAATGTGTGTTGTGGAATATGAAGTCAAGTGTGAGCATATATGTGTAAGGTTACGTCAAGGTCTGCCTGCTGCCATCAGAGTTTGTTACTTTCAGGACAGTGGGAAGTTTAGTCTAATTTAATGGCACTCTGTCACAGACTGAATCCAAGATATCATCCCCAGATTTATTTTTATCCAACATCGTCACTTTTTGTCCTTGTGAAGGTTTTTCTTTGGCAGAGATGTCACTAATCATGCAACAATAGTGTCACATCAGAGCTGCTCAACACACATGCAAACAGTTGCAGGCAAAGACATTAAATAAAGAAAATGCACTAGTGTTTGTGTGTGTGTGGATTTATCTTTCTAAGACTGGTTTGATTCAGAGTGTCTGTTTTCAGATGGAAAGTTATGAAGAGATGTGTCGGAGCAGACAACACTTGGGATAACAGGGTTATAAATCAGGTCAGGAATAGGAGTTGTTTGTAACCACACATATGGATTTGAAACATAAAGTTTTCTTTTGGACTCTCTGGAGCTGACAGGACGATGGATAATAACATCTGGCTCAAATAGAAAATGATTAATGTTAAAGAGCAGCTTAATATCAGGTAGTAAAGTCATCTTTCTCTGCAGTCTGTGGTTGGAAGTTTGAGATCTGTTGCACCTCTGTCCACACAGCTGGATGCGTTTTAGTGGAGTCACATGTGCCTGCAGGCTGTTTGTGACCGACCAGGAAGGGCAGAGCTGGAGGAAACTTCTTAAGAGGAATTAATGTGGACATGTTGCACTAAACCTAAACTTTTCTGATAAAGACACAATTTAAACTCCATCTTAATACAATGACATTATGATTTATTTTTTTTATTTGTCTGAATCAAACATGCTCCAATGCATCCCTCAAGACTGCAGCCAGGATGGTTTGGCATCCAGATTTTGGAAAAAAGACTGTTTGACAGCTTGCTTCTCTAAATTAAACACCTTCTTTAAAAAGCAGCATGATCTGTCTTCTCCTTTAGCCTGCAGGATTTAGCATCCATGATTTCCAAAGAAATGTTTCCATCTGTGAGTTGATTCCGTGGCCTCAGGTGCACCAATGACTGCACTACAGGTAACTAATTCAACATTGTGTGAATGTGTACTGTTGTCCTCTATGTTGCTTTTTTTTAAGGCGTTACTTATCCCAATTGGTGTTCTAGCACCTCCCACAAAACACCCAAAACAAATACTGCAGTTTAAAATCTCAGATGTCATGTTTACATATGGAGAGAAATTAGATCCAGCAGTTACAAATCATGAATGCGTAACTTTGGGTGCTTAGAAATGTGTACAAATCCACACACAAATATCAACGAGTTGTGACATAAAATAATTATACACAGGTTTTGGGTAAAAATCAAAAATTTGATATGATAGTTTTCATGTTTGCTTTCTGACTCCTTTTATGGATCCAAACTCTCCTCAGTTCATCAAATACATGGTGTGTTTAAGTGCTGGTGGAAAGTTGGGTATTAGTCAATTTCAAGTGTAATTTTCTTCCATAGTTATTTCGAAGTGGGAAGGGCCCTCCTCAAGCTGGTCTGTGCACAGATGTAATCTGATCTGTGTGCATCAGCGATCTGTGCACATCCATTTAAAGATTTGTATGCACAGTAGTCTTTGGACAGGAAAATGATCTGGGAGGCTGTGTAAAAAGAAATCTGCGCAAAATATAAAAAATGCCTTTACCATTACATATTGTGTTAACGTGATTGGACTTCTATTTCTCTAAGGTGCTTTAAGGTAGAGTGTAAAAGGTACCAGAGCTATCTCTCTTTGTTTAATGTAATTACTGCATGTGAAAAGAAGCTCTTTAAAAATCTAGTGGTTCTGGATTTGATGGATCGGTAGCGTCTGCCAGAAGGTTACAGTCAAGATGAAAACCGGGGTGGGAATAGTCCTTGATAATGCTGTGTACTCTGGAGAGAATGTGGCCATTAGTGATGTCTGTGATAGAGGATGATATTTTCTGCACTCCTTGTGACTCTCTGGACAGCCTTCTTGTCTGTAGCAGAGCACCCAGACTATTCACACTGTAATGCAGTCGGGATGCTCTCCATGGTGGCTCTGAATGACGACACTAGCAACCTCTCTTTTTGGTTTTTCCTGAGGATCCTCAAAGTGCAACTGCTGCTGAAATTTTGTGCAGCTTGTAATGTGTGCATGCGTTAAGTTGTCTTGCACTTTAAATTACTTGATATTTTGTTATTTATTTTATTTATTTTGTTTTGGGTGTCGTGGAAATTTTACAGGAACAAAGGATCACACACTGGATCAGAATTCTAATGAAGATTTATTCAATGTAATTACAGAGGGGAGTTGCAGTCGGCTAAGCCAACATACAAGTCCGAAGTCACACCTTCATACATACACAGATATACCCCCTGGTCGAGCGTAGCAGACAGGGTTGCGGTTTAGTGAAAAAGGAAAGTCTGGTTTCGAAATCAACAACTTCTTAGAATAACAGAACTTGACCTTTATCGTTTCTGCTTACAGAGGTGAAGAAGGATGTCATTTGCAGGGGAGAGAGCGTCTCACTCTGGGTCAAGCGGAGTTCAAACCGTCACCTGCGCTCTTTAGGGGAAAAACCCACTGAGATGAGCAGAAGCAGTTTATTACAAAATGTGCATACTTCTGCAATTCTTTTAAAGGCTACGCGATTGGGGGTTTGATAAGCATTAAAAATTCCGTCCTAAACATTTTGGTCTGGATTAACCACATAATCTGGTTTCCTTTTTCTGTAATGTTTTCCCTGAATTATGTTAACTTATTCTTAGCCTTTTATTTTTCTCTGACCTTTTTTCCCCTGTCGTTAATCTTTTTTAAATTAAATGCATTAGTTTGACTAATTTCTTCCTAACCTACAAAATTTTAGTTTGACAATGGCTCTGCAGCCAGTTTCCTGCAGACCACACTGGGCTTATATGCTTTATATATGGTGGGGTCTTAAAGCATCCAGTGAGATGCCCCCCTTTAGTAAGAGGTGTTTCTCCATTATTTCTTCCCCTCTCCTCTGGTGGCCTTTTGGTTTTTGTCACTTGCCAGATTTACCAGATTTTCAGTCTGAGCTTGCTTGTGTTTGTGGTGGTGTTTACGTGTGATAAATGACAGCTCAGATCTGTGCCTGCTGTTAAACTAGCATGACAACTTTGACTAGTGTCCTCTGAAAGCAAACATAAACACTGCTTGACTGCCATGATGACTAAATTACAGTGAACAACATTCAACAAGCTGTTCATTTAGAGATTAAACAGGAGGGTCCTTCTGAAACTGCAATCACACACTCATGAAAAGCTTAGGTTTTCTGGGCTATCTGAATGGAGAGGAGGTGGCATGCATAAAGAAAAAGGTAATGATTGGATTATTGCAGATAGTGTGTGAGTATGGAAGACTTGTTTCATAACAGCTGATGCGTATGAAGACATAAGTTCTGCAGTGCTGTCCCAATGTCTGGAATTCAGTAATAAGAATTTTTTGTTAGTAATTCATTTGATAGATCAACTGGGGCTGAGTTTACCAAGGTGGTTAATAAGCTCCCCTGATGGCAGGATGCATCATGATGCGGACACAGATGATTCAGACCAGTGTACAAATTCAAAAAATAATTTTTTAAATTGTTAATCACAAAATGTTGAGGAATGCAAAACATGGATTTTGAAGCTGTGGAATTGCAGCACTTGCAATGCATAAAAAACCCCAACTTTGCACATAAAACATGATGGCTGAGTGTGATATCCGGCACCAAGCAGTGAAGCCTATGCGGAAGTGCAATAAATTGCAGTTCACCCATCATCCACTAGGGGCTGGCTCCAAAACAGAGCAAATCCCCATAGACTCCCATGTTAAAAAGACCAACTTCACAGCAGAAATAAACATGTTTAAAGCCTGGTACAAAAATCCATTTTAGGATTAATAGGTCAACTGTGAGGGGGTGAATTTTTTTCTAACTCATCCATTTGGATGTTTTTTTATCCTTTTGATTGACATGTATCCAATATCTGCAGCAAGAAGGGCGAGTGTAACACCAACGGATTTTGACTGGCTAATAGCGCGCCTTAGCTTTAGCCTGCCACCTTTGTTAGATGGTTAACTCACGTTGGATCTGAGTTGACTCAGTTAGCTCTTAGCTACAGGCTGCTTGGAGTTAAATAGACGTCAATCATCCACCCCCACACTCACAGCCCCCCTCTCGGCTCCGCCACTTTGCCCATTTTTGTATTTTCTGGGAGCGACGGCAGGCGTGACGCTGCCAAGATGCCGATGTTAGGAATGCCTAACGAGCATCACTTTTGCTCTTCAGAAACCTACGAGTGATGTCACGGAAGCTCCGTCCATCTTTTATATACAGTCTGTGGGATAAACGCAACCCAATTCAACTTTATTTGTGTAGCGCCAATTCACAACAAAGGCATCTCATGGCACTTTACAGACAAATCAGTTCAAGCCGGATCATTGTTATCCAATCAGTGTTAATACAAGCCAGTTCATAAAACATAATAGCCTAGCTAAGGAAACCAACGGATTGCATTGAATCTGAGCATGCACGGGGTGGTGGGCAGGAAAGAAAACCTCCGGCAGAACCCGGCTCAGGGAGAGTAGCCCTCTGCCTTGAGCTGTCGGGGTTGAGAGCTCAGGAAAAAGATTAATAAGTGCCACAACTTCTAGCCAGGGAGACCAGCTGAGAGAAAAGAGAAATACAAGTTAATGACGCAAATACTGTTAAATTTGAGTGAAAATACAGAACAGAGACCTGCAGAACCAAAACATGGAGGACAAAGAGTGGCTTAGGCCTGGAGAAATGGCTAGAAGTCAGAGGTGGAATGAGAATGAGCTGAAAGTTCTGATAGAAATATGGTCCAGTCCAATTTTATTTATAAAGCACTTTAAAAACAACAATGTTGGCCAAAGTGGTGTACAGAAAACGATATGTTGAACATGCTAAACAGGTCAATGTGAAACGCAAGGTTTGTTTATGAGGTGGGAACAGAAGTTGTCCTGCTTTAACCAACAGAAGGATGAGTTTTTTTATTGTTTGTCATGACAAATGTGAAAAACCACATTACGTTTCCTCCTGGAAATTAATGGTGGTAGTCAAGTAGTCTCACAGGGAAAAAAGATGCATCAATAATGGATTCATAGTTATGTTGCAGACATCTTAATTATAATTGAATTGCGTGATAGTTGACGCACCTCTGCAGTATTGCTTGGACATCAGGAACATTCAAACTAGTGTGAACCCTCACTTTATGAAGGAGACTAGAGTGTATTTTAACTACAGGGAGAACACTCCTCATTTTTCCCTGGTCTTGGAGAGGAGGCTCTGGTGGATGGTCGAGCCTCAGATTCGGGAGGTGCAGTGTGGTTTTCCCCAAAGTTGTGGAACATGGATCATATCTTTGCTCTCAGCAGAAGGGTCCATGGGAGTTCACCCAACCAGTCCACATGAGCTTTGAAAACAGGTTGGGCATGTCCCTCTGCAAGTCCTTTGAGGAGTTCTTCAGGAGTATGGGGGGCCTGGGACACCCTGATAAAGGCCGGTTGGTTGGCTCTGTTCCCCACGAGAGTAGGACTGCGTCACGCCCTTTGTCACCTTAAACCTGGTTAATAATTTTATGGACAGAATTTTTCTAAACAGGACCTTCAACTCTCACTGTAGCAATTTGTAACAGAGTTTGAAGTGGTTGGGATGAAGATTAGCACCTCCAAGTCCAAGACCATGGGCCTCAGCAGGGTAAAAAGGGTAGAGCAACTTTTCTGGGAATGAACTCCTCCCTGAAGTGGAGGAGTTAAAGTATTTTGGTGTCTTTTTCCTGGGTGTGTAAAGAAATGGAGTAAGAGACTGACAGTGGATCAGTGTGACATCCACAGTAATTCGGGGTCTGCTTCAGTCTACCAGGCTCTTCCTCAGAGATAAAATGAGAATCTTGGTCATCCAGAAGTGGCTCAAGGTAGAACCGTTATTCCTCGCCATTGCAAAGAAGGTAGATGTGATGGTTCTTGTTTGGACGCCTGCTTTGGAAGGTCTTCTGGGCACGTCCCACTTGGAGAAGGCCCTAGGGAAATGCGAACATGCTGGAGGGACTATGTCTCTCAGCTGCTCTAGAAATTCCAGAAGAGCAGGAAGAAGTAGCTGGAGCAAGGGAAGCCTGGACTTCTCTGCTGAAGCAGCCCGACCCATAAACAGCAGAGGATGGCTGGACTATCATGTCGGTTGATTCTGTTTGGCCTCATTAAATATAATCACCAGTCTATTAACATCCTCACCAGATTCTGAAATGTATTCATTTTTGTTGTAGAAGGAAGCAGCTTATGTAACGCTGCAGATTGTTGCTGTTTCAGATGCTCTAGTTGCTTGAACCTGGAGTTTCACAGTCAGTCCAAGAATGTAAAAGCTTCCTTTGTTAGATGGAATGAACTAAGATGGCCGAGTTTATATTGACAGTCAACTTTTAATGTGTGTGTGTTACTGTTTAGTTTAATATTTTTGGCTGTAATTAAACTAAAATAATCTTTTCCTCAGTTTCTCAGGTTGTTGGAAAACTAAGAAAAGGTTGTTGAAGAAAAACAAGCCTTCTCAGGCTTTTAGAGTTTCTTTTGTAGGAGAGATTTATTTCCTCCAGACTCTTGAAACCATTTCTCAGGAGCTAAACTGTGATCTTTTGAAAGCAGTGCAGCTTATTGAATTCTATTGCAGTTTTCGTGGTTTGAGGCCTCTGGAGGAGCTCTAGGTGATGAGGCAGTCTGCTCGTGTTTGCTGTAAAGCGAGCTTCAGGCGTCTTGGTTTTTCATATGCACTCTTGGTGAGATCCGGTTTTGATACGTCACACAAAAGACAAATTGTTCCTTTTATGTGTGTGGGAAGGCAACAGGGAGTCCCTTGATTCAACTAGGGAGGGAATTATTTGCATAATAGAAAGTCATTAAATGAGTTAAAGTTCTTATTGAGCTTTTTTTTTAATGCAGCTTATCTTTCGCTAAAATAATTTCAGGTACTGTAATTACAGTATGTTGATGCCACATTTGCTGGCCAGCAGCCTGCATTTCATCACAATCTTAAATTGAAGAAGTGTTACGACTTCTTTACCTGAGGACAACCTGTATCGATTTCACTCATAATAACATCACACTGGAGAAATAATTAAGTCATTCAGGCTGTGTTATGAAGTACTTAATTACCTACACAATAAAGCATTGTATTGTCATGTGATTTTCACTACATTATTTACCCCTCACCATATGTTTGTAGGTATGTAGGTTGGTCAGTAGGTAGGTTGATATAATTGGTTTAATTTCTTAACAGTGGCCAGAGAGGCTCTTGGACAGAATTGATTATACTAGTATATAAGAAGTGCAGATCTTTGTGTCAGTTTGTCCAATAACATACATGCTTCATCTATCCAATTGACTGAAAGACAGAACGTTTGGAGGTGTGAATCTTTGCTCATCTAATAATTCAAATAAAGTTCACCTGATAATGTTTATCTTTGAATTTATGCATAACTGTTGAGCTTTTTTTATTTTAACAAATACAAAGAGATCAGTCTGAATCCTTTTTATTGGGTGCTTTCATAAGATGGGCAACTGTCCTAAAACACTGCATCTTGTCAGTAACAGTCTGATTGATTAAGCATTACTATAGTTCACTGATCACAGCGCTGCTCAGCTGGTTGGGATTTAGTTCAGGTAAACCCTCATACAGCAGATCTAGGATCTCCAATAGCTAAAGAACCTCTGGCTTTTCTGCAGCTGATGGGTTCGTCAGTTTTTTCTTAGAAGTTGCCAAAGATGTTCCTTGAGGCTGCAGGTGCCTTAGTCAGGATGAAGATGGCTAACATACACTGCATGTGCAAAAAGGAGGCCCACTCATATTTTGTTGGACGCTTTTAGCTTTGATTACAGCTGTATTCTCTGTGTTTTCTCCACAATCTCGTGTTGATGATGAGGAGAGTCGACTGCATGAGAGCCTTCTTCAGCACATCCGAAAGATTGTCAGTGGGGTTCAGGGTCAATCCACGTGTGGAAATGATGTCTCCTGTTCCCTGAACCACTCTTTCATAATTTGAGCCTGATAAATCCTGGTATTTGTTATCTTGTAATATGGCCATGCCATCAGGGAAGATAGAATAAGCTGCTCATTCAGTACAATCAGGTAGTCAGCTGACCAGCTCAGATCAAATACGCCCCCAAAAGCTTGTAAAGTAGGCACTGTGATATCTGCATTACTTCATCTGTGTAAGATGAAAATGTCTAGATTTCTGGAAGGATCTCTTCAGATCTGCTCTGTTACGCTTAAGTCAGTCCACGTTGAGTTCAGCTGCGCTTCAGGCTCATGCATCTGATTTTGAAAATGCGTTTATGCACATCTGATTCTGTTCTTTGTCAGACTGATTTATAATCTGGACCAAAACAATAAAGTGTAGTTTATTATGCATGAAATTAGGAGGAAACCACTGGAAATCCAAAGGAAGCTGTTTTTATCTTTTTGGCATATGTGCTTAAGCTGGAGCAAATTGGCTGCCATCTTGTTACTCTGTTTAGTTCTATTAATACATCCATGTCATGGACAGCTACTGCTGTACCCCCAGTACATACTACTGGGATGGTCCAGGGTTTTGCTGTTCAAGTTTATCGAGGAACTGTTAAATGATTTTGCTGAACATCAACAGCTACTTTTTCTAATAAAACAGTCCTTTAAGAGTTTCAGCAGATTTAGCTGTAATACAGTTTTTTTTTCTTCAGTGTGACAATAAATAAGCCTGTAATCTTCTGCCGGATAATCAGATCAGATTTAACTTTTTCTCTCTGCGTCTTGCACAGATCGCATGCATTCACATCCTGTTGGATCTAATATCCTGGCTTTCTTCAGCAGCCTTTCAGAATGATGTTATTGGGATGACAAGTGTGCCCCTTCCTCCATATTTCTGCCACCCGGGTCTCTAGCTTGGATCTAAAGGCAGAGGATCTTTTTTGTTATTTATTTTTTTGCCCCCTCCCTCCTCTATCTCTGTCTATTCAATTTGATTTTAACTGTGCTGAAAGTAGCATTTTCTTCCTATCACAACATCACTTGTGCTTATTTTCTGTCTTCTCTCCTTCCTCTCCATCCCCCTTCATCCTGCTCTGTCCACTAAGCAGAAAATGGGTCCAGGCGCTGTTGGAGGCTATTATCTGTTTGAGCTATCTGTCTTGATAATTGACCAGTGAGGGGAAATGTGACTGTGATCAGTGTGATGCTAATACATTCTGCCAATTTGACACACACATAATCCGCTGGGCTCGGGTTTCCTTACAGCCATCACAGGCAGGCGATGCACTCGAGATGGTGCATTGTAGCTTCGTGGATACACATGGTAGGCCGAGTGGGTGGATGGGTGGGGAAAACACTCAGGCTAAAATAGGAATCGGGAGCATCCGAGTGGGCAGAGAGAAAGAGGAAACTGGTCTTGCAGCACAGACAGACGATGCTGGGACAGATGCATGGATGGATGAAGCTGTCACAGTTTCATAGTGTGCAGGTTTAAAAAAAAAAAGATCTTCTTACACTTTCCTCTGCGTGCTGCTGATTGCTCTTGTTGCAGTGAGTCTCAGTGAAGCATGAACAGAAAAGAAATATTTTAACTAACTGCAGGAATAACATCTTAACTGGTAGATCAGTGTGTATCAGATTAAACCAGCTTATAGGAGAGTCCGGTCACTCATGTGAAATATAAACTTTATTTGGAAGAAATCCTTACTAAAAAAAACCCATAGAAATGGAGGTTGGATTTAATCAATTTATAATTATCTGGCACCTGTCTTGGACGAGACAAAGGTGACTAAACTAGACACACAGAGGGCAGAATTAAAATAGGATAATGACTGCAAAGAGGCTCAATCCCAAGCAGCAAACACTAGCTTAAAATACTCCAGTGCAGGTGGTTGATGTGGACCTATATAACCCCTATCAAGCTCAACAGATACAACAGGAAAATACCTGACACATGCTTTAGATGCAATAAAGCAAAAGGAACATATTGACACTGTATTTGGGAACACGACATAAACAAATATTGGAAGGACTTGATATAATAAAAAATAAAATCTGTTTTATAAATGTTCTATTTGACCCCATATTCATTTATATTTACTTTTTGCTATATTACAGGCAATATTATGTTTTACATCACCTATGAAAGTCTTTAGTTGGCAACTTATTTGTATATTTTAGTTATATTTGCTATCTGTAATCTATTACACTGTTGCCGTCCCTTCTTACTGTATTTTTAGTAGCTGGTCCAGATCTTTGAAGTAGTGCTGTAAAATAAAATAAATCAATTCCCAGATATTAATTGATTCTAAAATTAAGTATCAAGTAAGAAATCAATAAGCATGGGTGTCAATACTTAAACACCACTTTGCCGTCTGGCTCACAGAAATGAAACATTAGCTTGTACCCATTTTCAACAGGCACTGTAGTGGTCAGCCCCTCCCCCTACAGCAGCTCCCTGGTGGACCCATTGTTTACAGTGTTGCCAACGTCGTGATTTGTCGCTATATTTAGTGAGTTTTCTCTCATGACTCTTAAAAAAAATAAATAAAAAATGACTAGTAACTTGGAGACCGACGTGAAAACACATATTTTTACTCTTTTTTTTTTTTTTAATGGTGCTGCCACTGGCCCCTCCCCCATCCAAAATCCCTCTCACGAGGCTCGGCCATCGTAAAAAATCTGGTCATTTACAAAAGTTACGTTAGATTTAAATCATCAAGTGACAGAAGCAAAGTTAAAAAATAAAATTGACATTACCTCTGTGAGAGAAACTGATTTTGGTGACTTGCCACAGCTCTGAACTGAATCCAAAAGGTTTTAAAAATGTTTTTAATAGATTAATTTAGTTAAAAAACTAGAGCATCTTAACTAGTTTACTTGATCTGTTCTCAAGTAATGTGAAGAGAAAGACACGTGCAGATAAGTACCCTAACTAGTAGTTGAAGTGTGTTTATTTTATTTTTGGACTTCAGTTAATAAGCAGTTTGGAGAATACTATCTTTGCATGAGCTAACAGCTTTGAGAAAATGCATTTTACAATGTTAATGTTTTTCTATTTATAAATAGTTTTATTGTATTATTCGGTTTGCTATTTTTATGCTCTGACAGCTGTTCTGAATTTCTTTATTTATCACCCTCTATAGTCTGTGAAAACCGTATCGAGCATCATCCTCAGCATTGGTTTCGAGTTTTAAATTTTCTTATCCTGACAACCCTACTTTGAATCCATTCCTATTTTTTTTAATCATTAAGAATTTAACAGGTCTCCATGAAATGTGCAAAACTACCTGCATAGGTACCTTTAGTACAGGACTATTTAATGTGGTCCTAGGAGGACCACAAACCAACAGTTTTCCATGTAATCCCGCTTTTACACCTGACTCAAATGATTGCGTCATTGTGCAGAACTTGATTGGCTGTTGGGTCAACTTAGTTTAAGATGTTTTGAAGCAGGGTTACATGGAAAACCTGTTGGATTGCGACCTTTATAGGCCTGAATTAAGTAGCCCTGCTTTAGTATTTTACACTGGATCATCACTGTTGTTGTTGGTCCACTTTTTTTTTTTTTTTTTTTTTTTTTGGTAAGAAAGATACTGTTGAGATTGCTGCATAACAAACTAAGTGGAGCAAATTTCTTTTGTTTTATAATTAGTTAAACTGGCACTGTGATTGCGAATTCAAATACATATACTGCACATTATGAAACCTAGTATAATGTCAGAAATGAAAGGTTTATTATGCAACATTAACAACTGTAGGCAGATCTGTCTTCTCACACATGCAGCGTACAGGCTGCTTAGATATCCTGCCAGACTTTTCCAGATGGGATTGTCTGAGTCACTGACAACATTTGCATAGTGTATGTTGAAGCTTCTCCAGAAACAAGTACACAAAACTTCAAATAAAGATAAAACCCTTCACATACAAGGCTGACTCAACACATTGTGTCAGCACCAAGTGACAGGAAGGTGTTATCACGTCCTTCATGCTCATTACAGTAAACATGCATGTCTAAACAGCAAAGCTAGAGGGATGGTGTGATTTCTGAGGAGTCACTGCGACTCAAATGAGCACAGTGGTGTCGTGAAGACCCAACCGGAGGGAAAAAGGCGTGATATAGTTGTAGCAGTCATTAAGGGCAAGACTGTTCTCTGCAATTCAGGCTTCTATCTTTTGCAAGGTGGAGGCATGGGGCGGGTAATTCTGCTCGGGGCTCATGTGCAGAGCCGAGATACAGAACAAGAGCGAAGTGGAGGAAGAGATAGAGCTGGTTCATTTTCAGCTCGTCTCCGTAGACTGTGGAAGGGATTATACTCGCACACAGAGAGTGAGCGAGATGCACAGACTCTGTCTTAGCACACACTGAGTACCCTGCCTCCAATCTTCTACACAGCACTGTGCCATCTCCCCGTCTCTTCAACAGCACTCACTTCTCTCTCCTCCATCACACACTAGTGTGCAGGCACAAACACACCACTGCCATGTAGAATCTCGGCCAGAGGGGGACAGCAACCTACACAGGACCACGAGCCAGGTACGCCTCATCCATCCTTCCATCCATCCATCCATTTATTCATCCATCCTTTCATTTCCGCTCAAACTACCACATTATGCACCAGCACATTTTGGGTTGTTGCTTTGGTGATCCAGCCACTCTCTGGATCTCTCTGCAGAATACTTGTGCAGGCAGCATGCAAGATTATCCGGCTTCTTTGCATAGTCCCAAGACAACCCAACCCCCCCACCCCAAAAAAAAGAGAAAGAAAAGATAGGGGAAAAGAGGAGTAGAGCCAGAGAGGAGGATATGGAGGAGGAGGGGGTGAGATGATCGGGTGAAACCAGTAAAGCCATAGTAGTGGTTGTCATGTAGGGCCAGGAAACTATGCGGCAGGCGGTCAGCTAACCTGGGCTGGCCTTCACGTGGAAAGAGAGGTGCTCCCAGCTGGACAATGTGTTGGACCTGTTCACAAAGACTTCCCTGATCTAAACCAGTTCCTGAAAGGTACATTTAGCGCCCCCAGCTCTTCACATCTTCTCTCACGAGAGCCATATTAATAATCATACATTCTGAACATGCTCAAGGGACTTGCTGCAGTTGCTTGAAATGCAAATGGCCAAGTAAACTGATTATTCACTCCTGTGAAATTAATTTGTATTTGTCACAGAATCTGCATGCTGGGGGGAATTAGTGTGGCTCTGCACTCTGCTGGTGACACATGCTTTCATTGCAGTCTCATCTGACATTGTTCTTTTGCTTTAAAGTATGTCAAGTTTGTGCACCAAACCTGACGAAGCACGTCCGACACCCAGTAAGCTTTAGGCTTAGGAAGTGGATGTATCACTGTGTTTTTTTTCATTTATTTATTTTGGAGGATCTGGTGATTCTGAACGTGGAGCTTCAGAATTCACTTTGATGCTGGTTTGATATTGGCTCCTACATCTGAAGACTGCAGGGGCTATTCTCTTTTTGGAATATGTTGAAATGAAGTTGTCCTGCCTGGAGAGGAAGGCAAAGCGAAAGAGGTTTTAATCTGAGTCACTGCTGATGTTTCCCTTACTTCTTTGATCTAGCGCTTACAGAATAGTCAGTGCTTTCTGAAAGAGCTGCAAAATCAGAAACTAATCCCTCTGTTCTGATGGAGCCTTTAAAGTACCTCCAATGTTCCTTTTATGTTGCTATGTTAATCAGACCAAATGTGTGAATTAAAATGATCTCTTAAAGATGTGAAAACCTAAGTACACCGGCTGAGTGGTCCAAATAAAATCTGATCTTGTTCCTGCATCTTTTTTTCTTTCTCTAACTTGTTCTTGTTTACAAAATTACAAGATGGTATAATTTTAAACTAACCAGCGCTGTTGACCGCCTTCTACACCAACCCAACAATTGGTAGTATCGCTGAGTTTCTCAAAAAAGTATTTTTGCACTTTAGTTGATTTTCTCAGGGAGACGCCCACTAACGCCGGCTAATGGCATGGCTATCTTGCATTCTGTCTCTCCTCTGAGCGCTCTCCAGCTAGTTAAATTTAGACTAGCATTAACTTTTAACTTATCTGTTGCTTTATTCCTTTCTCTTTTTTTTCCTTTCTTCCTCATCTTTGGTTTCTTTGATATCCAGTTACTAGCATGTGACGTGGTGCATAAAAGGAAACTCAGCTGTAATGTGACCGTGTCCCAGCAGCAAAAGTTGTGAAGTGTGGTTTCTTAGCTTCCAGCTGCTTCTGGGGAATGATGGCTGCATGTGCATAATAGATGTCACTGTGCCATTAAATTAGTACATAACATTTTTCTAAGGTCAGAAAGTTACATAGTGCTACTTTAAGCCTAATTTGTGCTTCACATTAAATATGCATACACACAGAGCCATCTTTCTTCTGTGTCCTTTAAGGGCCTATTTCAGCCGGTTTTCAGATATAGTTTGCATGAAATCACCAAAAGAACAAAGACTAAGCCGATGTATTCAATGGGCGCACAGACCACCACGGCCTACTTGCAGCCTCTTTCTGAGAATGTACATTATCATGATCTCATCCATAATCATCATGTTTGCTGTTGTTAAAAACTAGTGTCAGAACTGAAGGGAACTCTGAACTTTTCACTGCCCTAGCGGATGTATTGCCCAACCGCTATGCTAATGGAAAGGTTACGCAGAAGTACGTGGGCAGTGATGTTTGAAATGGATGCACAAAAAGGGAGCATAAACGAAGCTTTCCACCTGTGTGTTTTCAGTGTGTGCCATCATTGTTGGACTCTGTTGGTATTATGGCTGAGCCATTATGGCAAAAATGATCACAATATCATTATCTATATTAACAATCTAAATCTTTATCATAATATCGACTTTGTGCTTTTAGTTTTAAAAGTATGCTAATAATAACCACAAGCAATTTTGTGTCTTTTGCTTTAAAATATGAAACTTTTGTAGTGCTTTTTATTTGATAAGAATATGCTTTTCTGTTTCTGTGCAGCAGTTCTCGCAGTGCAGACTGGCATCAGCCCACATTGTCACGTTTTCTCTTTAGTCATATTCACTGTTTTGGTTTTCACCAGCCAATGGCAAAGTATGTAAATTTTTACTTTATCCACAACACTTCATTTACTTATACTGTATGTAGTGGAGCTTTTTAGTTTAGAAAGATAACACGAGTTTAATTTCCAATTTCATGGGTCTCTTCAGCTATGCTCGTTCTCCTACATTTCTGATCATTTTCTTCAGTTCGCTAGAGGACTGGAGTGTGCTGAGGAACATGGGTGGCTCTGTAGATAGACTAAAAATGCTGATCACTGACATTGAAGTAGATTTAATTAAAGTGTACCTTTGACATCGTTTCATTGCCCAGCCCTAGTTGGTGTCTTGGTCAATTCATCTTATATTCATTGGAATTATATTGGATGTCCAATAGAGGGCTCATTTTCTTTTCCTTTTCTCTTTTATATGTTTGTGTGGCAAATGAGTGCATTATAAGAGAGGTAGCAGCGGTAAATTAATTCTGTTAGCTAATGTAACATGTCACACACTCCTATCATCTTAATTTCTCTAAGACAAGAATGGCTTTTCACAACAATGTGCCCACGTTGAGTCAAGAAACTGACAAGTGACACCTCTGTATGTTTTTTTTTTGTTTGTTTGTTTTTTTTAAAAAACAGCACAAAAAACGATGCATACAAAGCGTATGCTGCTCTGATTTATTTAAGCTATGCATTCTTCTGGTTTCTCTTAATTTACCTTCTATTGTCCCCTTTTGCACTGGCAAGCTGTCTTTATTTTTGCTTTCCATTACATGTCAACATATGGTACGGCTCTCTTAGCTTTGCCCTGCTTGGTTTTCCATTAGATGGTACTGTCTCACTGTGGGTGGGATCAGCTGTTTATCAGCACAGTGTGTGTCTAACTGCACAACACACAACTCACTGTGTGTTTACGAAAAAAATCAACCTGTAAATTCAAACTCGTCGTCATTACATTCAGATATCTGTGATTTATGTTGTAAATTTTCTGGTGAACTTTTAAGCAATTTCATCAAAAACAAGGAAAAGTGTGTTAGGTGTGGGTGTGTGTAGCTGAAGAGGTCTTTGCCTACAGCTGATAACTCTGACCAGTCAAGTGTATCAATGCCACAATCTGGTATCAGCTTGGAACCACAGCTGAGGTAGTACCAAAAAAGAACAACACTGGTGTAGTATCAGCTCTGTGGTACAACCTGCAATAGGAAACCAATGAAGTAAGATGTACCGCCCTGTATGATACCATGTAATGAAAAAGTGGTTTATAACGGCAATAAACTGGCTATATGCAATCACAGAATGACCTCACTATGTGTCAGCGGTGCGGTTTTACGGCAGTTGGAAAAATTACGGTGCAGCCAACATCACCACCCAACAGTACCTGAACAGCAGAGCATGCAAACTCAGCAATCAGCTGATTTAAAGCTAATTTTATTATAAGCAGCTCAGTTCAGGAGAAAAAGAGCCCAAAACTTGCACATGAGCTGATTCAGACCAACAGTGCTGTGACTGTGTCAGTTCACACCGGAGAAGAAACAGAAGGGTTCTGCAAATGTATTTAGGCTTCAGACAGGACCACCTACTGGGCGGTAAATCAACAACGATTAATCTAGTAACAATGCATTATTGATAAATTCCTAGTTTTTAGAAGACCTTCTGGTTGATTAATCTGTACTAGTAATGAAGGTTGTGTTGTGTGTAGCAGAGGGGGTGAGGACCCAAGCGCAGACAGAGGAGGCAGATCAGTGCCAGTAAGAAGGGTTTTATTTCACCTAAACTCAGGGAAACAGGTGAAGTGGATAATAAATCAGACTAGGTGAATTAACGAACCAGGAACAGAAACTACATCAGCACTACGGGACAACTGAACTAAAACATGACAAGACCCAAAACATGAACATAACAGAAACCAAACAAGCCAAAAACTAACCAAAACACAAACCATAACAGGTGCATTAAACTGCCATTTATTGGTTTGTTGTCATACCTTTATTTACCTTTAGTCAACCAGGTAGTCCCACTGAGATAAAAAAAAAAAAAGGAGACCGGCCCCAAAATGGCAGCCATACAAAATCAACTATTTAAAAAGAATAAATAAATAAAAAACTAAACTATATAAAACACAAGAAACACAATGACATTAAAACAGACAGCTGTTGGAAAACATGCACCATGTTTTCTGTTAAGTCCAGGTAACATTCAAGAGCAACCGCTTGGAGGTCTGCAAATCTAGACTGCTACTAAACTACTGGAGCTTACAGTAGCGTACTGGGATATTAAGAACATTTACTCAGCAAAGCGTTGTACATATACCAGTGCAGCTGTCTGTGAATGTTCAATTATGTCCAGCCAACTAGATAATAAAGGATGGAGAGATGAGAAGGACATAGAGAAGGATGATGCACTGAGCTGAGCCTCCTTAGAGTGGAGGAGGCTGCATGCTTGTACAGCACATCAGAACCAGTCCCATGTATAAAGGTGGCTTGTAAAAGTTTTTTTCCTTGCAGAAAATGTTTGCATGTATGCTTATACACTACTGGCAAAATTATAGGGATTTTTGGCTTTTTGCATGATGACTTTCTCTAAACTGCCGGTTGCACATGTACATCCGTAAAAAATAACTAAGCAACAAGCAAAAGAAGTGTCTAAGCCATGAATCTACCACTGAATGTTCTGGTTTAATGACTGCTTGTATCTTAACAATACTCTTCTGCATCCTGTTCATATTTTGACTTCATCAGACCAGGACGACACCTGACACATGACAGATGGACATTTTATGTTGGGGTTTAATTATCATGGTTACACTTAATGTTCTATATTTATGATAAAATATCTGTGGAGCATGATCTAAGAGTCAGGGTAAAAAAACTTTACATGTTTTAACTTCATCATTCCCAACTTATCGCCAGCGACCCGGTCGACATTTTGTTTTGACAAACTCTAAAACTTCTCCAATAACACTTTTGTCAATATAGGCTCGCTATACCTTGTTAGAAAGCTTAGATTCTCTGTAATCGAGACCCCAAATATTTATTTTAGTCCACCTAAACACCAAAACACATTGGGTAAAAGAAACGCTATGGCCAATAACACAGCTAACGGCTTCTTACCTGTTTCGTAGTAATGATGTCACATTATCATCCAGTCCATGATCAGCTGTATGACTTTTCCACAGAAGGGTCCAGTGTTAAAAAATATCAAAAATAGTTTGCCAGAAAAAGTATTTCAAGTTATGTATTTACCCAGTAAAGTCCTTTATGAATGTCTATCTGCAAACTCCTTCTTCGTATATAAAATATACTGTTTTATGTGGCGTTTTCATCCCAGGACACCTGGAGATACATAACAAGCGCTCCCTGCTTGACTAGCCGTGTATCCTGAGAAAGTCTGTGATGATAGACTGTCATTCATATCAATCACAAGTGCAGCCAATCACTGGGCGGTAAGACAAACACTTCTGGCGGATTCTTCTTTGTTGGTTTTCGGCAACTTGTCGGCGGACCAGGGATCGAAAATAGGAATCGAAATTTAAAAAGTTGAACGATGAAGTAAGTCCCTGTTCCAATCGATGCTCGATGCCCAACCCTAGTTGCATGTACAGTGAGTAAACTAAGTATTTGAACACCCTGCTATTTTGCAAGTTCTCCCACTTAGAAACATGGAGAAATGAAATGTTCATCGTAGGTGCATGTCCACTGTGGGAGACATAATCAAAAAGAAGAAAAATCCTGAAATCACAATGTATGATTTTTTAACAATGATACAGCTGCAAAACAGTATTTGAACACCTGTCTATCAGCTAGAATTCTGACCCTCAAAGACCTGTTAGTCCGCCTTTAAAAAGTCCACCTG